>JAXIVJ010009123.1:0-50000 GCA_036785665.1 Chirona hameri
GGATGTGCGCTAAAACCTGCAGCACAGTATTCATGTAGCAGGTGTTGGCGAAGTTCGCCAGACCACCCACGCCAACCGGCATGTACGTCGTCCAGCACTGGCGTTTGTGGTACTCGTGAGCGCGCGCTTTCGAGTGTACCTATCGCTGGATGTCTTCTCGCCTTGCAGTGCACTCATAGTGTTTCGAGTAGAGCCCTTCATGGAATGGGAATCCCCATGGAACCCATGGAACGGGATGGAAATGGCTGGGAATGGGGCCATTTTTGGAAATGTAACGGGTTGGTACGGGTTTGGGACAGACCATATCAGTTTTAGCACTACAAAAAGGGAAACATGCTGAAACGGGTGGGAATCAATTATGCCCCATCAATTATTAATTCGGATTTGGATTTGGATTGGAACGGATTTGGGCCTGGCTGAATGGGCTGGAACGGGATGGGGGCTGGAAATGTGTCCCATGAAGGGCCACCATCCGAGGAAGCGGCTAAATTGGAACACTGTATGACACCGCCGCCGGAACACTGGAATGCGAACACTGGAATGCGCCGGAACACTGGAATGCGCCGGAACACTGGAATGCGCCGAACACTGGAATGCGCCGCAGCGCCGCCGCCGCCGGCGCTGCGGCGGCTGCTGATGTTGCTGCTTCGCCACCATCTTCGCCACCACCGTCTGCACGGCATAATTATCGGTATGTCATCTGGAAGGCAGTGACAGGCTTTTAGTGACCTCTGAAAACCTCTGAAAAGAGTAAGCTTGTTTAGCGTTTTCATTTTGTTTCCTATTTGCAAGCGTTGGGTGTGCAAACGGGCAACCTTGTACAAATGCATTGGATATAAAAGCGCTAGGTATTCCAATATTTATGCATCATCTTTAAAACAATAGAATCAGACCTATTATAGCACCTTCACGCGTTAACTTCTTTCTTGAAAGGCACCTGGCAGGTCGAGTCTCTATTTCTTCATATTGGGATTCGCTCAAACCTGACTTTCTGTTTACCTTTTGATGTCACCTGGCAAACACTATCTTAGACTGGAAACTCGTAAAACAAGTTGTGTCTATTTAAAGGAAATAGTTCACCTTAGAACATTTTTTTCAAACACGATTTGATTATATATTGAAATACAATACAATACAAGCTTTAGATTGCCGCCATGCGCGTCTCGCTGCGATCATTGGTTCGGAAGATAACCAGGGGGCGTTTAACACGAGCCCTGGAGGGGGGGGGGGGGGGGGGCGAAATCCGCCTCCCCTCCGGTATTTCGAAGATAGCGCAAAAACGGCGGCACTGCGCGCCCCCATTTTTTGCACACCTGTTCAGCAATGAACTTCCCAAATTATGTAAAATTCTTGAGCTCGGGTCATCTCAGGCCAGGTCACCAGACCAGGTCACGTGATGACCTCAACTGCAAAAGGTTTGCAGTAGTACCACAGCCACAGTTTAAAAGGGAAGTGTCGACCTTGGTAGATTCGAGCGATTGCTATAAAATGACTAAACAGAGTACACAGATAATTATTATGCTATTAATGTGTCCTAAAACCACGGAACTGTTGAGATATTCATGAAATAAAATATACTACATGACGTAATTTTCAGATTTACGTCACAAACGCGTCACACCTCCCGATTTTATGGTGAATCGAATTAGGTAAACAGTGCCGCTGTATGTGCGCTGCCATTTGTATAATGCACACCGTAAGATACATAACCGGTACGCCATCTGGTAGCACTTTCTTCTGTGACGTCACATTTGTTTTTCTGTGTCAACGAACGGAAAAAGGGTTATTTTCCTCAAGTCCTTCCTGCAGAACAAATTAACTTACAAGGTAGGAACCAGAGACACTTTTTGGAAGTTTTAAACATGAGGGAAGCAGATTAATCCCAAGGCCAATTCTAACGCTACGTGACGTCACGGCTGCCCGTGGGGGGTCATCCGTCATTCCCGGAAACGACTTCCGCTACGCTGTATGTGTTTGGTGAGTTGATTTGCACTGAATATTTATTTGTTTATTCTCGACAAGATTATCCCATTGCTGAGTCGGAGTAATTGATCTTTGCTGCATGTTGTGTTATTTGTTATACATACTAAAAAATATATGTAAGATTCATTTGTGACCTGCTGGGTAGTGTATACAAAGGTAGTGTTTTTCACATTCCAGATTCAATACCTGCTTATTCCTAATTTGTATGAAATTGAGGCATACCAGTCATACTAGTGAAATATGATCAAACATATTTTGCATGCGGTTTTGTAAAAGCAGACTTGACATGCTTCAGAATCAGGCATGACATGATACTAACAATATATGGTCATTGTTACCTTTATGCAGCCAGGCTCAGCTGAGGTGCTGGAGGATGAGCGCTGTGCCGAGCCAGGCTTGGCAGAGGGACAGTATACTCTGGGTTGGATTCTCCTTTGCTGTGGTTAACTTCAAACAGTCACATCTCCTGCCGTAGAACAGTGAATGTATTTGGTACCAGTGTTATTAGAACAATGTTCAAACTGATTTAGTTCAGTTTTCGGCTATTGGGATTGTTCAGTTGGGTAAAAACTGTTGACGATTTTGCATTGTCGAGATGTGCGCTGCCTCACTCTACAGCGCTCGCCAGGTCAACACACGCGCTTATGTATCTGATCAACACTGCCAGTTCAGAAATTGAGTAAATCAGCAAACGCTTGTAACACAATTATGCAGCCTGTATTGTTGTAATTGTGATGCACAAATATGTTGAGCTTGTATCATTCAGTTTAACCCTCGCCCTACAGGATATTTTTTCACCTTCGCCCTACAGAGGTGCCTGACAGGCCTCTCGGTTAACTTATAATCCAAGAAACTTAGAGCAATGCGGTAAGAACCAGCACGTTGCCTGTCATGAGCGGAATCGACCAGTATGCGATTTTTAGGTGTCAGATCAACGGATGACTTTCCAGGTCAAATGAATGACCTCGGATTTACCACGTCCAGAACAGCGATTTTGCTCTTCCGAAAACCTAAAAATTAGAAATTGATAAATGTAGATAAAAAGGCATGTTCCTAGACCAGGTTTTGCTCAGAAATCCAGAAAACGTAATTATTTGTTCGTATCTTGTCCAAAAAGTCAAAAAAGTTATTAAAAAAATGACTTCATCAGTTTCTTACACGGAGCCATCACTCAGTCAAAAAGGAATATATTGCTTTGAAATTTAGCATGGGTATTGTTCATACTCAGTTCTATCACATATATTCTGTTTTTTAAATATCTTCGAAAATTTGGATTTTGTGTGGATTTTTCCAAAAAAGTCAGTTATTTTTAAATTTTAGGGGTCAAACACCCAAAGTTTTGCAAATCCGAGATCGTCATTTCAAAGATAATTATATTTTGTATCTTTGGTAAATTGCGTTTGCAATTTACTTTTAAACTCTGTTTTCTACCATTTTTCAAATATTTATATTTTTCCAACAACATGACGTCATCAAACCATGATTTTATCCCAAACTATTAAACCAATTTCATTTAAATTTAACAAAAATACGTATAATTGTTGTAAACTCCGCTACCAAAAATTTCAGCAAGAAGTGCTTCATGTGTAAAAAGTTATGAAAGAAAAACCTCAGGGGGCCTGTCAGCCCCCTCCCCCGTAGGGCGAGGGTTAATTAATATGGTCAAATTATGTGCTAGTTTACGTTGAGAGCTATCAGTCGCCTGAAAACTGAACATGCTAATAATATAGTGTCATCCACAGCGCCGCATGAACACAGTTCACAAGGTAAGTGTCGGTTTTATTTAATAAACATACACAGTCTCACAATGCGCAGATACATGAGCTGGTCGAATACAGCTGGCCAAACACCATATTGCACACGGTAAGCACAGTACCAAAATGTGAGACAACAGCCAACATCAGGTCTGGGTCGGCCAGCAGAGGGTGCAGGAGTAGGAGGCTGTTGGGCTGTGCTTTTCGAGATAGAAGACAGGCTTGCAGCTGCACCTAATGATGGGCCTGGTTCTGGGGAGAGGTGGGCACGCGATGGTTGAAGCTGAAAAAACAAGATAAATCATGACATGATTCCCTGTAACATACTATGATAACAACATGGGCGCAGTGTCCCAAAATGTGTGCACATTTGTGCAAAATCAGATGAAAATGGCCAAAAATGATCATAAGTCCACATGATGTAAGATAACCTTACAAACCAGTCTGCAAAACATGGCAAATTTCAACGAGATAACATCGGGCAGAGTTTCACCAACACATCCACATTGGGGCAGCTTTTGGGGAATTTGGGGCAGCTTTTGGGAATTTGGGGCACATCTCTGGAACACGTTACTCATCAGTCTCATTGCTGGCACACTAGATCCAACAAATAAATTACATTGACTAGTCAATGTTTTATGCAAAGTGGGCAGAGCTTGTCAGGCACTGTGGCAGAAATTGAAACTCGGATCAGCAGTAGTGCTATTTGGGGAAATTCATGTCAGAAAGGAGCAGAAGCAGGCAAATGAGGTTGTTTATTGCCAAAGTCGGTAAGCATGATAATCGCAAATGAATACAAACTTGAGTCATCATTTTATACAAACTTGAGCTACAATTTATCTCGTATGAAAGACAATGAGCACATCCCGAAAATGTTAAAATTAAGCGTTCTAAATTTGCTAACTGGTTGGGCAGGACAGATATTCGCTGCCAGGACATGATACCCTTACCATCACCCCTTCAGTGGTCAAAGGTGGGGAGGCCAAATAGGTGAGTTTGCCAATCTGATCTGGAACACGTTACTCATCAGTCTGTGATAAAGTATTTGACTTAGAAAGGATTGTTTCTTTTTGGCTAGGCCAACAAATACTAACTTAAAATCGTTCGCCCTCGACCCACACAAGCAGCATTTCAGCGTCATCGTTCAAAAACCAATGGAACTCACTCAATCTTAAATTATTAATTTGTATACGGATAACGGCCTTGTTATTAATTACTGTCCACAAATGTGCAAGGAATTCGCGGCCGCCGTTATCTACCATGACAATAATGCATACATTATAACCGTGTTCAATAGGACATGGTGTACTGTGTACAATAAACTTGACCAATCACCGTTGAGCTCGCTAGAGCTAGCTCATAGCTGATTGGTCAAACTTGCTGTACACACCGTGCGAATGCTAGTCTGAACACCACTATTCTCATGCGGGGCAAAAACTGCGGGGCGGACGACAGTCACTAAGGCCCCAAGTTTGGCGAAATAGAGCCAAGTTATTTGGGCTATAATGATGTGACGTCATCAGGCAATCTGGTATAAACCTCCCATCTGGTATACACCTTGGCGGTTCGTTCGAAAATCTGCTCTATAGCCGTTGAGGTAGAGTTTTGAGAAAACCAAAAATTGGATCATGTGATTTCTATATCCAAGCTACAATTCTGCTATCTCAGTTCAAAACCCCATGTTAAGGTCGACACTTCCCTTTAAGCCCATCGGTTTCAATCTTGCAGGATTTCATAAAGTCATAGATACCAACAATTTGTTTATCTCATATTTCTAATATCGGTGACATCGGTGACAAGGTCAGGTCAATTTCGTGACCACGAACACTGTTTTGTCAATAACTATCGACATAATGAAGATAGAGAAGAGAAAATGGTACCAATGCGTTTTTTTTTTCGTCGAGATTCGTCTTCCAATATGCAACATGACCAATTTCGGTCACCACTTCACCTTGACCTGTCAAGAGTTTTGGCTGAGACTGAATGAGACTGAGGTCAAATTTCTCCTTTGACCTAACCCGATCACCAGGAACATGATTCAAAGTGCCTGCACGAGACAAACACGATGGCGTAAACACTATTGATTTATCTTTATTAGGTCAAAAGTTATTTGCTATAAACATGTTTGCCAAAAAATCACTTTTTTGACATTTGATGACCTCTGGAGCCTAAACTATTGACCTGAGCTCAAATCTGAAGACACGTATATCGATTCACCTATTTAAGGACTTTCGATTGCTTTTTTACATTTGCTGCTAACTATCACAGTTCTCGAGATATTTGGGGGTATTCGAAGGGGAGTTTTGAAAACTTAAAAATCTTACCCTTGTTGACCTCTGGTGACCTCAATATTGCCTGATAAAAAAAAATAACGAAATACTTTCGAAAGAGCTTGTCTCGAGCTATCTAACGTCGTTTTACGCTTGTCGTTACGTTGCGTGGTTTTCGAGATCATAGGGGGGGGGGAATCCGCTCCCCCTCCAGGGCGTGTAATTATCAGAGGCCCTCCAGGGCGCGTGTTAACGCCCCCCTCCAGTCAATGGTGCTCGGCTGAGACCCCAGTCAATGTCGGGTTAATTGTTTTTCTAAGAATGCCAGAAGTGTTCGACTGCTTTTGTTTGTTGCCGATTGCTTAATGTTGGTTCAATCACAGGCGACTCGAGTATCGGTCCGGTACATAGACTTCGTGAAGTCCGAAACATCAAACTTCCGTCCCATCTCCATCGTCCCCGCCTTCCCAAAGCTAGTAGAGAAAGTTGTGCAGCGGTAACTATACACTTATATGTCTAACAATCATATTTTGTCCTCTTCCCAGCACGGTTTTCGCTCAAATCACTCCACCGAAACCGCGCTTCTTACCGTATCCAATAATATATTTTCCGCCACCGACCGCTAGGACATCACCCTCCTCTGTCTCATTGATCTGTCAAAATGCTTTGACGTGATCGACCACGCAAAGCTCCTTTCAAAACTTCAAACCTATTCTATCGATCCTACCTGGGTTTCCTCTTACCTCACTGGCCACACTCAATCTGTTTGTACAGTTGACGGGCGTGGAAACCGTCACCTTTCCCGATCCCTACCTAATCCTATCGGTGTCTTCCAAGGATCCTCGCTTGGCCCGCTCCTATTCCAGATTTTCGCCAACGATCTTTCCCTGTTCGCACCACAGGCGCACGTGGTGCAGTACGCTGACGATACCCAAATTCTGGTCTCAGGCAAAAAAGGATCCCTCCCTCAGCTCATTGCTACCATGGCACAGGCTTTATCATCTCTCGATGCCTGGTTCCATTCCCATGGTTTGAAAGTAAACACCGGGAAAACAGAACTCCTGTAGCCTTTCTCATAAATAATTTTAACTATCTTACTACTGTAGTAGAATTGTAGTTTCAAGTTTACTACTTACTACTGCCGCATGTTTCATAAAGCGTAGTACTTTGTATTGTTGTAGGTTAGTAAAAATGGCATGATAGTAATCTGCTGCGTGAAAGACAAAACAAGGACTTTATAAATTGCTGTGATATTTTGGTAAAAATTAAGCGAAATACGAAAAAGCATTCTAATATTTTTAAAAGGAAATATATAATTGTATGAAAACAAAAACAACAAACCTAAAGAACAAACGAAACAATTTAAAATAGCCAAACTTAAAAGGTAGTAGCCAAGAACGTTACACAAGGATATGACCTTGGATTGCTGCACAAATGAAATAAACAGTGTGATGCACCACGAATTGAGTTTGCTTTTGGTTTCTTGTCGCTTTTTACTCATTCACTTTCCGTTATATTAAATTGCTAAGTACTACTACTATGAAACCTAATACGCTGAAGCGGACAAAGAAGACAGCGCTGTTTAAAGAAATCCGAGAGAGGAAGGAGGTGAGCATATTCTAAGATTCATCTTACACATGATTGTGAATTATTTTCCTAATAGGCATTCGTCCGTAGTTTGATTTTGAAATGTGATAATTTATTTGACATGTAAGTAAAACAATTGATTTGGAATAATTCCCTATTGAGGAGAACGAAAATTTTGAAAGACTTAGCGTACCTATAGAGAATGCATATCGAAGTACCCTGATTTTACTATTTTTTCTTCAGATATTGAGACAGTTTCGTTAATCGGCGCCCCCCCCCCCCCCCCTGGCACATGGTCAGGATTTTTATCAGGGGGGGGGGGGGCACGTCGGTGGTAGAAACAATTTTCGCTCCTCAGACATATGTTGTTGACTGGGGGGAGGGGGGGGAGGGTCGTCAGAGAATCTAAATTTTATCTAGTGTAAATTTATTTTGCTTAGGGGGTGCATGTCCCCGTGCTCCCCGCCTCCGCAAGTACTTCCACTGATAACGCGATTATTACAACGGCACTTGACCGACTTTCCAGTACAGTGCTACAGCCGTACAGCGAAAAACTCACCTAAATGATTCAGGCACATCCCACGTCATGTTGATCCGTTCTCTAAATATTCGTCTGTTTCTTCTCTCTCTTCTCTCATCTTCCATACCGTTCACGAGTGGTAGGTATAGGGCGAGATAAAGACTGGCTGGTCCATAAGTTTTTACTACGGAAAGGAGCATGTGTTTATTTGGTAGTAGAGTTGTAAATTTTTTTTTTTACAATTCTACTACCGTCGGAAAATCAGCTGACCATTATGAAACAGAACGCGTCAATTTTCTTACTAACTAGTAGTAACATTGTAGAGTTGTAAAGTTGTAAAGTCTCGAGTGTATTAAGTAGTAGTTTTTGCTTTATGAAACACAATTTTACAACTTTACTACACAATCTTACAACTATACTACAAAATTGTACTACCAAACCTTTATGAGAAAGGCCAATGGTCTGTGGCTCCCATCAAAATTGTCGCGGCATGGCCCCGACCACTATTCGGTTCCGCGAGGACATAGTGCGTGAGAGCCCCACGGTGAGGAACCTTGGCGTACTGTTCGACAAGAACCTCTCGTGGGACTCACACGTATCTACCCTCGTCAAAACATGTAACGGTATCTTCATCGGCCTGACCCACGTGCGTCATCAGATCCCTTCGTCACTTCTTCCTATCATAGTCGACGCCCTTGTCATCTCGCACGTCCGATACTGTTTGACGGTGTTCGGCAACGGCTCAGAGAAAAACATGCAGCGCCTCCAAAAGATCCTCAATTTTGGCTTGCGCGCTGTCTCTGGCCGGCGTAAATTTGATCACATATCGGACGTGCGAGATGAACTAGGTTGGCTCACCGCCCGGCAGCTGTACGAACTTCAATCTCTCGATCTTCTTCACAAAATCCGCACCACCGGGGAACCACAGGCTCTCGCTTCCCGGCTTTCGACAAACTGAGTTTCGATCTAGAAGCACACGCCAGGACGCTGATTTGGCCCTCCCGCGCGTGAGAACCGAAGCCGGCAAGAGACGCTTTTTATACAGTGTAGCGCAGCGCTACAACGCGTTGCCGCCGGACCTGCGTGAGGCGTCTTTACCATCTTTTAAACGTCAGCTCGGTGATCTTTTACATGGTGTATGATGGGTATCGTGTATGTTTATGTCGGTCGCTGTGTGAGTGTGAGCATGATCATGGAGTGTATTTTAGTTTCTAGTATGCATGTTGCTGAGTGTCGTTTTTAACATGTCTCTACCTTTTAACCATGACGCGACACTCAGAATAGCCGTTTTATGCATCGGAGAGTGTTTTTAGTGTCAATACATACATACATACAAATTAGCAGCGCATTATTTGCGCGCAATTTATATTTCAGTTATTGTGCATCGGAACCAATCTTCATAGCTTGAAGTTCCGCGTTCGCCGTTGATGCTGGGTGAAGTTCTCGTTATGAATATATATGAACGATGAATTCACGACGTTTAAAGCAGGGGAGATTTACATGATGATCGAAAGAAAACATACAATTACACTAAAATGAATCCTGCGCTAAGTAAGACACGGAACAACGGTAAGTAAGACACGGAACAACGGTAAGTAAGACACGGAACAACGGTAAGTAAGACACGGAACAACGGTAAGCAAGACACGGAACAACGGTAAGTAAGACACGGAACAACGGTAAGTAAGACACGGAACAACGGTAAGTTAGACACAGAACAACGCTAAGTAAGACACGGAACAACGCCAAGTAAGACACGGAACAACGGTAAGTAAGACACATAAGACACGGAACAAAGTTACCAGGAACTTTGCAGGATATAGTTGGGTGTTTTCTGGATGTCATATGGTAAGTGAAGTTACCATATGACATCATAAGTAAGTGAAGTGTGTCGGTATACCGGGTAAGGTGTTCTATGGGTGTCATGACACCCAAAGTACACCAATAAATAACACCCGTCAGGTGTTAAATAGGTGTCGTTTTACGAATGAAGAGTGTTGGTAAACCATAAAAGGTGTTGTATGGGTGGGTGACACGTAGGGGCGTCGCCACCGGGGGGGGGGGGGGGAGCAGGGGCCCGGCCCCCCCACTCTAAAAAGTGTGTGTGTGAGTGGGGGGGGGGGGGGGAGGGCTGCTCCCCCCCCCCCCCCCACCGCTACAACCGCGATCCAAACCTTAAAGGGAATGTTTCACTTTTCTGAAAGTTGTCAAATATACGCTGGTTGTAGTCGAAAATATGAAGCAAGTGCTGCTGAAAACGATGGGGATAATTTTATCTAAAAAGTCACTTAACTTTATACAAATTAAGTTGTTAAATTTGGAATTATGACGTCATTATTGAGCTATAGACCGCCGCTGAATGGCTGAGAAAGTAGGATTGGCTGAAAAAGTCGCTATCAGCCAATCAGCGGCGGCACTAGCCTAGGCCCCATTTTGCAAACTATAAATATAATTGCTTAAAAACGGCTAAGTTTTTGGGAAAATGACCTAAGTATTTTCAACATTTCAATAACGGCCAAAGATAATGACTATCTCAGTTCAAAACCAATACAAAGGTGAAACATTCCCTTTAACCCTCGCCCTACGGGGGGCTGACAGGACCCCCTGAGGTTTTTCTTAAATAACTCTTTACACATGCCATGTATGTGGCTGAAATTTTCCGTAGCTGAGTTTAAAAGAATTATACGTACGCTGTAAAATTTTAATTTTAATTTGTTAAGGAGTTTGGGAGATAATCATGTTTTGATGACGTCATGTTGTTTTAAAAAAAATGAGAAAAATTGGAAAAATCGTAGAAAACAGAGTTTTAAAGCAAATTGCAAACGCAATTCACCAAAGATACAAAATGGCATTCTCTTTGCAAATGGCAATCCCGGATTATCAAAATAATTGTTTTTTGACCCCTAAAATACCTCTTTACACATGCCAAAAAAAACGGATTTTTGGGAAAAATCCCCACAAAATCAAAATTTCAAAGATTTCAGAAAAAAACGGATATATGAGAGAGAAATGAGTACGGAAAATACCCATACCAAATTTCAAAGCAATATCTTCATTTTTGACTGAGTGATGGCTCCCCAAGTGTAAGAAACTGATGACGTCATTTAACAAAAAAAAACTTTTTGACTTTTCTTTGACAACACATAATTACCTTTTCTGTATTTCTGGGACAAAATTGGTCTAAGAACATGCCTTTTTATTTACATTTGTCAATTTCTAATTTTGAGGTTTTCTGAACAGCAAAATCGCTGTTCTGGACGTGGTAAATCCGAGGTCATTCACTTGACCTGGAAGGGCACCCGTTGACCTGAAACCTAAAATCGCATACTGTTAGATTTCTCTCATGACAGGCAACATGCTGGTTCTTACCGCATTTCTCTAAGTTGCTTAGTTTGGAAGTTAACAGTGGTCTGTCAGGCCCCCCCCCCCCGTAGGGCGAAAGTGAAAAAAGTTCTCGTAGTTCGAGGGTATTTAGGCTAAGAATCTACATTATTGCAAAATATTTTTGACATCACTTAAAACGATGCGGGGCAGAATTTTTGGGACGACACAAATTGGATACATACTTGATACAGACTTGAAGGGCGCCACCTGATCGACAGGGGCACCACTAATATTGGTGACAATTTTGAAGGGGGGGGGGGCTACGGAAGGACGGAGGGGCGCCGTCACTGGCTGGAGAGGCTGCCGTCGCTATCCGGAGGGGCACCGTCACGGGCCGGAGAGGGGCAGTCACTAGTCGGAGGGGCGCCGTCACTCGCCGGAGGGGCGTGAGCACTCCAGTCACTTGCTGGAGGGGCGTGGTCACTGACGGGAGAGGCGCCGTCACTGTCCAGAGGGGCGCCGTCAATGGTCGGAGCGGCGCCGTCACTGGTCGGAGGGGCGCCGTCATTCACCGGAGGTGCGCGGTCACTGACCGGAGGGGCGCCGTCACTGGTCGGAGGGGACTCACCGAAGAGGCGTAGTCACTGGCCGGAGCGACGCCTTCACTAGCCGGAGGGACGCCGTCACTGGTCGGAGGGGCGTCGTCGCTGGCAGGGAGCGTCCTCACTGGCCGGGAAAGCGTTCTCACTGGCCGGAGCGGCGCCGTCACGGGCCGGAGGGGCGCCGTCTCTGATTGGAGGGGCGCCAGCTTTGCATGGGCGCCTGGGGTCCAAAGGACCAGGTCATGCCCTGACTGACTGTATAATCGGTACGCCACTGGCATCTGACATAGAACCCTGCGTCAGACCAGAATTTAGCTGATACATTGTGCCCATATAGGTGTAATGTTTGTATGTAACAGAACATCTTTGACAACCTGAAGTGCATTCATGTCAAGGGTGAACAGCATGTTTACAACTGAGGATATGTTTTGGTTTGCGGGGTGCTGTGCATAGTGAGAAATATGTCAAGAACCGGAAAAATAGCAGTGCCGGCGAACCCGAGGAGGTAAGAGTGAAATAACCGCGCCAGGCGCATTCTTTCGCGACTTTAGCGACCGCATCCGACGTCGCAACAATCAACTGTGTCCTGTTCCTTCTACAGAGCTTTCTGAACGATTTTGTCCATGAAGACATCACTGAGAATCACTGAGACATGCTCTTACATAAAAATATTAAAATTCCACCAGCGAACTTTGACTTTTGGGATTCCTGACGCATTCCTGGTAAGCGCTAAGGCGATGGAACGGAGTTGGTTTCAGGCTGCAGTGTAGTGTAGATGAAACTTAATGTGTCAAATGATTAATATCTGGAAGTAGGAAAAAGTCATGAAGTAAGAGTTGGAAGGGAAATATAGTCGGCTCTTCTGAATGCTACTAGTGATGGCTACTTCTGAATAGTACTAGTGATGTCATTCGGTAACCAAAATCTTGGTAGACCACAACAATTTCAATACCGAATCGGTTGTTGGCTGGTCAGAGAACAAATTTTAGGTATGTTTCGGTCAAGCAAGTTAGCGATATGCATCAGACCGGCCACCTTTTTTTGCAGGAAATTCGGCATGTTCTGCAGGTATCCAGCTGGGAAATAAGAATGCCAGACAATTAATTTTGATTCTGATCGTCAATACTATTAAGTATTATTGAGGTATTACTTTCTCCAAAAAAAATGTCCCTGCATAAGCAAAGTAACGCTTGCCAACATCTTACACCATTATTGAAAGTCGTTCAAAAATCTGTCATTTTCGGGTGGGGAAAATCGGTTTGGTTTTCGGTCTAAATCGGTGGTTTTCGGTCTACAATGAAATTGGTATCGGTTTGGTCAAGTTTCAGGATTTTTTCTGAAAATGACACGACTAGTGCGTACCATAATGTTGATTGTTGACTAGAAAATATATACTTATGGGTCCCCCCACTCAAAATTTCGTGGCGACGCGCCTGGTGTCACGACACTTTAAACAGTGTTCAACGGGTGTCACGACACCTTTAAAGGTGTCATCGAACACCTGTATAGGTGTGTGACACCCGGAGTCACACCCAAAAACACCCGACGGGTGTTTTATATTCTCTAAGTGTAGCATGTCATCATGAAGAAGATGAAGCACCCCATACTGTAGTCGGGGTCGATCGATGTTGTAATGATTTTCTGCACCCGGATTATAAGTATTGTCGGTGCTCCAGTGCTCCAGTCCCTCTGTCCTCTCCAGTACAAATATCGGCCGCTACAAAGACGAATGACGGCATCGGCAACACAGGGTAGACAGGAACACTTTGTTACTAGGAAAACTTTGTTACCAGGATCACTTTGTTACCAGGATCACTTTGTTACCAGGAACACTTTGTTACCAGGATCAATTTGTTACCAGGATCACTTTGTTACCAGGATCACTTTGTTACCAGGATCACTTTGTTACCAGGAACACTTTATTACCAGGAACATTTTGTTACATATTGCATCATTTCACAAGCGTCCTCTCGGATTAGTGCATGGCAATGAGTCAGCTCTTTGGAAACTTCCTTACTGATTTCAATCAATTATGCATTTCAGACACAAAAGGATCAACCGACTTGAAGTTAGGTAACATTAGAGCAGAGCATGCACTCTCTTTCTGCAGTAATGTGCAACCAGGGATGGTGCAAGTGTTTTCAGTGGCCCCGACTCAAAGTGGCACATGCAAAAATGACCCCAGCACAGCTGGGGTATTTGTTTAACTTCACATGAATACCCTAACACCTGGCTGCATGCTCACATCATCCCTATATTTTAACCAGCGCCGTGCCGGGGGTAGACACCACCTCACCTCAGGTTTGTCACGGATAGCGGAAAACGGCGACGCGCAGCGCCGCCATTTTTGGAACAGCTGTTTGTGCATCAATTGTACACATTATGTAAACAAACAAATCCTCGGGTCATCTTAGGTCAGGTCACCAGACCAGGTCACGTGACCCCACCTCCCAAAAAACTTGTGGTCGTGCCACAGTCACAGTTATGGGATGATCGGTTTTACACTTACAGGATTTCATAAGGTCACATATATCTACAATTCTTGTATCTTGGATTTGCAATATCAGCGACCTAAGGTCGGTTTAATTTCGTGACCTCCCCATTCTAAGTCTAAGGGGAAATATTAAAATGCTTCCTATTCCAAGGATACGCAAGATAGCAGTCTTAATTCCTTCTGGATCATGTTATTATAGGCCATTCTTGATGACCTAGGTGCCATTTTTGTTCAGTGATCACTACAGGGTCAGCCAAGGTCATCCGAGGTCACCCACAGTCTTACGTAGTGGCCCGATTTGCGTAATGAGCGATTTTTCTGTTCTGGCAACAATCGAGCTCCAATAGGAAAAAGGGAGCATTTCAGCCTTTTTCGCCGTTTTGTATATGTTAATGGCAATCCACAATTCCAGAACACACAATGTATAGCTCAAAGTTTGCTGCATCCGATGCAATCAGTTTCATGTATGTGTTTCAATAAATTAATGCGGTACTTTAGGTCTAAAGGGAAGCATGCTGCACCTTTTTGGCATTGGGACCGTAGATCAAAAGCCGGGATTTCGTGTTTCGAGGTGCGCCACAGCGGAAGTACTGCACTGGTATTTCCAGAACACCGGTATGTTGTGCGCCTGATAAGATACTTTCAAAGAAACTACGGATCGAAGTTCTCTTTCAATAAATTGATGCGGTACTTAACCCTATTTGTAACAGGCTCCTGGCTACCCCTATTTGTAACAGGGGGGGGGGGGCGGATTCCGCCCCCCCCCCCCGGAGATCTCGAGATCTACCCGTCCGATTTTCAAAAATGAAACGGTGTTTGGTTCCCCTCAACACGATCTACATTTCTAAATAATAAAAATATATACATTTGGGATAGGGGGGCAACAGGGGGGCAAAAACTACAAATTTTAGTGATATTTTTGATCCAACATAGCTTTCATGTTTATCGACCGATTTTAACACAACTAATAGGAATCGATAGAGATTGAATTGGAAATTGATATATGACGGTGACGTTTGAAAATTCAAAAATCATAGGCGTGTGCAGGTCACTCAATATGGGGGTGAAGTAAATGCGTAATAAAACCATTTTTTGATGTTGTTTTTTTGATAAATGAAATGGTATGTGATTGAGACATTATAAAAAATAGTTATAAATCATATTTATTGCCATAGGCGGTACCAGGTTAGTGAAAAAGGGGGTAAAATTGGTAAAAAGTATTAACCGCAGACAAGTTGCTACCCAGCACTATAAATATGTTACTGATCATAGATAGTTCCTTTTTGCATGTTGTACTTCATCATATGCGTATCCAGGATCCAAACTGGGGCGGTGCAAGACCTTTTCATAAGTATATTATCCGCTATTATGATACTAACTAGTCAACAGTGACTATTTCACTTACAACTTCAATTAACATTGCTTACCCCCATTTTTACCCTACCTGGACTCACCTATTATCTTATAATCGTTCGTAGAGTAGCCTGTGGTGCGTGTTTCATCCGAAAACTGCAGTATGTTATATCATTGTACGCCCATGCCTCTTAGTTTCCTTGCAATAATATGACCCCCTTTCTTCCATTCCTGAGCGCGCCTCTGCAAAAAATGACTTTATTCCCTTTTCCGGTCTCATATGTGCATATATTATTATAAGCTAAACGTATATTGCGCCGTTATCGCTGGCATATCGTCATCACCATGCCAGTCACCCCCCTTTTCATGTTCCTGATCACGCCCCTGAAACTCTATATGTAATAAATTATGCAAATAATGGAAGCAGAAGCTATCTTTTACATCTTGATAGCTATAAATGCCCCTTACATTGCTCTATTGGCTTCCCGCCAAGCATTGAATACTTCCTGGAACCCCCCTCCCCCTTTTCAAGCCCCTGAAACCGCCTCTGCCATGCAATTTTTATGATATTTCAATATCATCAACTAATTTGCACTTGTTGCAATCACCGTAAGCTGATGTAACTCCTTCATACTTGATGCAGTTAGGAAAAAACCGTGAAGATCGCATTTCCGTATTATCGCCAAATGTCGCCTCCGAACCCATCCAAAACTGTGCCCTGGAACCGCCTCTGTTCAGGTTAAGAACTCAAAATATTGACTCCAAATGCGGAGTTCAATTCTATGAAAAGTCCCAAAATTTCATGAGCTTGCTCTCAGCGGTTCTGGGGATATCTGCGAAAAACATGAGGGGGGAGCGGAGTCCGCCCCCCCCCCCTATTACAAATAGGGTTAAGCGTTTTTTGTTTGCATATTTCCTATTTTTTTCATTGGAGCGTGGGTTCGAATTCAGGCCAAGGATTTTGTCCCCGATATTTTGTTTAAACCCTTTGTAACGGTGTGTGGTAGGATCACATAATAAACACGCATTATAAATGACTCACGATAATATGTTAGCGGAATATTAGGTACTCGCCAGTGCTCGCGGATCTTGGCATGTTAGTAGACCTACCTACCACGAGCAACGAGCCGGACGTTACGTTATTGCGGGCTGGGGCTATCGCCGGCCGCCGCGAAGGCCGGCGCCAGACTACGCAAGCCAACGAGCCGGACGTTACGTTTTTTTTGGGGGGGGGGGGGTGGGGTGGGGAGGGGAGTGGTTCTCGCCCACCCCGTAGTCCAGCCTATAGCTATATGCCGCCGCGGGTGGGGAGGAGAACCACCCCCTCCGGGGCGGGGAACCGAATTACTTGCTCCAGTAGCCAGACTCGAACCCGGAACCCTTAGATTCCGAGTCCGACGCTCTACCAATAGACAATTCGTGTATCTCGATTTTTTTTATATCGGTGACCTAAGGTCAGGTCAATTTTGTGACCTCCACATTATAAGTCAATGGGGAAATATTCATATGGTGCCTTTTCTGAGGAAACGCATGATATCAGCCTAATTCCTTCTGGATCATGTTTTTATAAGCCATTCTTGAAGATCCAGATGCATTTTTGGTTCAGTGACCCCACGTGTTGAATCTATCGTCCGGATTTGCTTTTCGTCGGATTTTGTTGTAACCCTCGCCCTAAGGCTGACATTCCCCCCTGAGGTTCTTCTTGCCTAACTTTTTACACATGCAGCGCATCTTGCTGAAATTTTCGGTAGCTGAGTTTACAACAATTATACGTATGCTGTGAAATTTAATGGAAATTGGTTAACTAGTTTGGGAGATAATCATGTTTTGATGAAGTCATGTTGGTGGAAAAACGATAAATATTTGAAAAATGGTAGAATACAGAATTTTAAAGGAAATTGCAAACGCAATGCACCAAAGATACAAAATGGCATTCTCTTTAACCCGCGCGGCGCTGGGGTCTCCATCCGAACGTGCGGCGCTGGGGGGTAAATTTTACCCCCCCCCTCGTATCTTCCGAACCAATAACCGCAGCGAGATGCGCAAGGCGGGGATCGAAAGCTCTCAGTGAGAAGAATCTAACGCATGCCCGAAAATATTAACATAAGGTCACATGTCAGGTCACGGTCAGGTCAAGTGTCAAAATGTAAGTATTTGGGTTTTTGGGCTATACTTTCCATCCAAAGCCGTGTATTGCAACTATTATCCCACAAAGTGCTCCCAAATGTATAATGCATCTCCCGCATAAGTAAAAGTGAAATTTTAAATAAAGGTCAAGGTCAAGGTCAGGTCACAAAAGGTCACAGGTCTACGAAAGCCATGCGACACATGTTGTATGGGTTATTTTACACGTATAATTCGATAGAAGCATCCATTTTCACAGCTTGACACCATATAATCGCCCTCAGGTCAAGGTCAGGTCACAATAAGGTCAAAATTTGAAATTGATTAATCTAAATAAACATTGCATGTTTCTAGACTAGTTTTGTCTTCGAAATACAGTGGTGGCGTTTATTTGTCTGTATCTGGTCAGTAAAAGCCAAAAAACGCATTAAAAATAATGACGTCATGAGTTACTTATTCTTAGAGAGCCATAAGTCAGTCAAAAATAAAGAAATTGCTTTGAAATTTGGTTTGAACATCGTTCATACTCGGTTATATAATATATCTTCCGGTTTTTTGAAAATCTTCAAACGAAAAACTTTTGTGGAAATTCTTCCCCAAAAATCAGTTTTTTGCATTTTTTGGGGTCAAAATCCCAAAATTTTGAACATCTGAGATAGCCATGTTAAGGACAATGTTATTTGCTTTCTTTTGACGCCTTTTATTTGCGATTTGCATCAACACGCTATTTTCTACGACTTTTCAAACATTTAACGTTTTTTTCACCAAAAATGACATGACATGACGTCACTAAAACGTCAATATCTCCTCAAAATTTTCACGAATTTCAAAAAACTTGTAACAAAAGATGTAGAATTAATGTACCATAAGGTACCGAAAGTTTCATTTCGATATCTGGTATATTTTTTAAGTTATGGAGAAAATCCGGGAGGGGGGGTAAAATTTACCCCCCAGCGCCGCGCGGGTTAAAATGGCAATCTCGGATTTTCAAACTTTTGGGTTTTCGAGTCCTAAAATAAAACAAAACTGTTCTTTTAATCCCCACAAAATCAAAACTTTCACAGATAATAGAAAAGGCGGAATCTATGTGAGAGAACTGAGTATGGACAATACCCATGCCAAATTTCAAAACAATATCTACATTTTTGACAGTGTAAGACGCCAGTGTAAGACGGTATCTTTTTTTCCCTAATAAAATATCTCCCTAAGTGTAAGACGCCATTTTTTTATAACTTCTTTTTACTTTTTTGACAAGATACGAACAAATAATTACCTTTTCTGTATTTATGAGCCAAAACTGGTCTAGGAACATCCCTTTTTATTTACATTTATCAATTTATAATTTTGAGGTTTTCTGAAGAGCAAAATCGCTGTTCTGGACGTGTTAAATCCTAGGTCATTCACTTGACCTGGAAGGTTATCCGTTGACCTGAAACCTCAAAATCGCATACTGTTAGATTCCTCTCATGACAGGCAACATTCTGGTGTTACCGCATTGCTCTAAGTTGCTTGGTTTAGAAGTTAACAGGGGGGGGCTGTCACCCCCCCTCCGTAGGGCGAAGGTGAAAAAAGCTCCCGTAGGGCGAGGGTTAATGTAATTGATTATTATTGGCAATCAAGAGCTGAAGCGCAACTGCTTTTTTATATGTAAATTTACATTCATACTGACGTGATGAATATAATGATTAAGTGAATAATACATCTGAAGTGGTTTTGAGGATCAGTATTTCTAAGGACATGATCGCTTCCTCATCGATGCAACTATCTAGGAGGAATGATGATCGCTTAGTAAATGTTCACAGGAATGACATAGTAATTATTTTTGCTGGCATTTTGACCACCGAGTACTTCATGAGAAAGAGCATTTTGTCCCCGACCTTATCCATAAGGACAGCACACTTTACCACCCCTGTTTGCAACATTAAACAGGTACGAGGCTCTCTGAAATGTCAGGAGCGTTTGTGTAGTCGGTATCAAATTGCATAGCTCTGTAACCGGTTGAGTGGTCTGACATTTGGTGGTCCAGCTGACACGTGGTCTCAAGTTAACACCTGCGTTAACACGCGCCCTGTAGCCTTTTTCATAAAGGTCGATTTGTAACTTTTGTATGTGTAAGATTGTAGGTTTGTAGTTGTACAAATATGTTTCATAAAGCAAAAACTACAATTTACAATCACAAACAACAAATCTACAAACCTACACATACTAATTGTACAAATCCCGGTCCAAAATGCCTGATGTGTTTCATAAAGAGCAGCTGAGTCCCTAAACAACGGACTAATTGTAGAATTTATCAGGCAAACTACACATGTAATCTACCATGCCCCTTCGGTGTGTAGAAAACTGAATCCTTGGAGCGGAGAACACCTTTACGGTATTACGGAGAACATCTTTTATGATAACTTTTTTTGGCCTCACCATTTGAATAGAAAACTCCTCCCGTGTCGTTTAGCTCTACGAATTTTGCATCCACATAATCAAATATATCATTATTTCCCAATTATCTGGAGTCTCCTGGATGCAGGTACCCACATCAATACACGTGCCGAATATTAGCCATGGGACTTTTCATTAAGCGCGTTCGAATCACGACGACGGAGACACTTCTTCACACTTATATTTATAGATATAGAGTGATCTTACCTCCTTTCTCTCCCGGATCTATTGGACGTGTTTCACCTGCTTTTGCCTCAGTGCCACGGGTGGAGCTTCCTATTCAAATGGTGGGGCCACTGCCCCACCAACTTTGTTTTGTCAAACCAACTCTTGTCAGATTTGGAGGTTATCCAGCATTAAAATTACCATTTTCACCTCAACCAAACACAACAACCAAGCAAAATTAAATTTTTCCCCACCAACTTTCTTGGAAAAGCTCCACCCATGCTCAGTGCGAGCCTGGCAGTCATGGTTTGACACTAACACTAGTGAATAATCGCCCTTTCCAAATCTTCCAGTCGCGGTGTTTATTTACAGTTTCTGCTTGAGCCGAAAATAAATGTTCTTGCCATGTTCTTTGCAGTAACGCCCTTTTTCATATAACTTATATTATTGCAGTATCAAATATTTTGTCTTCAAAATAATCACAATGTTATAATATTAGAACAGGTGAATTCTGGATTTTTGATATATTTCTTTGTGTCTTTGACGCACCTCAAGAACCTTGTTTATTTACTTTGTCAGCTGACGCAAACAAAAGCTACAATCGCCGCCGAATTTACAACCCCCGCTGATGCAGTGGGTGTAGTATTTGTGAAACGTGCTGGATTTGTAGGTTGTAGAGTTAAAATTACAAACTACAACTACAACAGGTTTGTACAATTTCTTTATGAAAAAGGCTACTTGAGGGGGGGCGAAATCCGCCCACCCCTCCGGTTTTTCGAGGATAGCGCAAAAACGGCGGCGCTGCGCGCCGCCGTTTTTTGTATACCAGTTTAGAAATGAACTTCCCGCATTATATAAAATTCTTGGCCTCAGGTCATCTCAGGTCAGGTCACCAGACCAGGTCACGTGATGACCTCAACTCCAAAACGTTTGCAGTAGTACCACAGCCACAGTTTTACGCCGATCGGTTTCAATCTTGCAGGACTTCTTAAGGTTATATATACCAACAATTTGTTTATCTCGGATTTCTAATATCGGTGACCTAAGGTCAGGTCAATTTTGCGACCGCCAACACGGTTTTATCAATAACTATCGACATAATGAAGATAGAGCAGAGAAAACGGTACCAATATGTTTGTCTCGTCGAGACACGTCTCCAAATATGCAACATGACCAACTTGGGTCACCACTTGACCTTGACCTGAGGTCAAATTTCTCAGTTGACTTAACCCGGTGACCATGAATATGATTCGAAGCGCCTTGACAAGACACACGCGATGGCGTAAACATTATTGCTTTATCTTTATTAGGTAAAAGGTTATTTGGGGAAAACAATTTTGAGAAAAAAATCACCTTTTTGACATTCGGTGACCTCTGGAGCCTAAACTATTGACCTGAGCTCAAATCTGAGCACACCTTTTCGATTGCATTTTTCAATGACTTGCGATTGCTTTTTTCCGTTTGCTGCTAACTATCATAGTTCCCGAGATATTTGGGAGTGTTCGAACCGAAGTCTTGAAAACTTGCAAATCTGACCCTTGATGACCTCTGGTGACCTCAATATTGACCTGAAAAAAAAATAACGAAATACTTTCGAAAGTGCTTGTCTCGAGCTATCTAACGTCGTTTCCCGCTTGTCGCTACGTTGCGTGGTTTTCGAGATCATAGGGGGGGGGGGGCGAAATCCGCCCCCCCTCCAGGGCGTGAAATTATCAGAGGCCCTCCAGAGCGCGTGTTAATGTGCCCCGCTTACACGTGGTTTCAAGTTAACAGCCGTGTTAATGATACAAAATGCAGTAAAAATCTACTCTCTAGCGATTATCGGAAACTCATTTCGGAGTGTGCAGTCTGATAATATCCGGTCAGTAAGGAATCAACGATTCAAAACAAATTAACATTCGTCGACTGTCCCGCTGTCCCGCTGTCCCGCTGTCCCGCTGTCCCGCTGTCCCGCTGTCCCGCTGTCCCGCTGTCCCGCTGTCCCGCTGTCCCGCTGTCCCGTTGTCCCGCTGTCCCTCTTTTCGCTCTTTTCGCTCTTTATCGCACGCCCAACGTCGTCGCACTTCCCGTCCTCGTCCCCTCACGTCTCTCGTCTCTCGTCTCACACGTCCCTCGTCTCCGTCCCCTGATCTCTCAAATCCGTGTACAGTTGCCCATCCTCCTCCACCCCTACCTTGTGCCCGCCCCCCACCTCTCAGCTCCGAGCGCAGTTGCCACGTCCCTTCCCTTCCTATGCTCCAGTCCCCTCCCTTCCTCTGCCCCCATCCCCTCCCATCCTCTGCCCCTGTCCCGTCCTCTCCTCTGCCCCTATCCTGTCCCCTCCTCTGCCCCCGTACCGTCCCCTCCTCTGCCCTCATCCCGTCCCATCATCTGCCCCGTCCCCTCCCTTCATCTGCCCCCGTCCCCTCCATGCCTCTGCCCCTATCCCGTCCCCTAATTTAGCCCTGCCCCGTCCCCTCCTCTGCCCCGTCCCTTTCTCTGCCCCTGTCCTGTCCCCTCCTCTGTCCCTATCCCGTCCCCTCCTTTTCCCCTGTCCCCTCCCCTCCTCTGCCCCTGTCCCCTCCCCTCCACTGCCCCGTCCCCTCCTCTGCCCCCGTCCCTTCCTCTGCCCCTGTCCTGTCCCGTCCCCTCCTCTGCCCCCATCCCGTCCCCTTCTCTGCCCCGTCCCCCTTCCTCTACCCCGTCCCGTCCCCTCCTCTGCCCCTGTCCCCTCCCTTCCTCTGCCCCCGTCCCTCCCCTCCTCTGCCTCTGTCCCTGTCCCGTTCCCTCCTCTGCCCCTGTCCCGTCCCCTCCTTTGCCCCTGTCCCCTCCCCTCCTCTGCCCCTGTCCCCTCCCCTTCTCTGCCGCCGTCCCTTCCTATGCCACTGTCCTGTCCCGTCCCCTCCTCTGCCCCTGTCCCGTCCCCTCACCTGCCCCTGTCCCGTCCCCTCCTCTGCCCCCGCCCCCTCCTCTGCCCCCGTCCCCTCCTCTGCCCCTGCCCCGTCCCGTCCCCTCCTCTGCCCTTGCCCCGTCCCATCCTTTGTCCCTGTCCCGTCCCCTCCTTTGCCCCTGTCCCCTCCCCTCCTCTGCCCCTGTACCCTCCCCTCCTCTGCCCCCGTCCCCTCATCTGCCCCTGTCCTGTTCCGTCCCCTCCTCTGTCCCTGTCTCCTCCCCTCCTCTACCCCTGTCCCCTCCCCTCCTCTGTCCCCGTCCCCTCCTCTGCCCCTGTCCTGTCCCGTCCCCTCCTCTGCCCCTGTCCCCTCCCCTCCTCTGTCCCCGTCCCTTCCTCTGCCCCTGTCCTGTCCCCTCCCCTCCTATGCCCCCGTCCCCTCCCCTCCTCTGCCCCTGTCCTGTCCCGTCCCCTCCTCTGCCCCTATCCCGTCCCCTCCTTTGCCCCTGTCCCCTCCCTCCTCTGCCCCTGTCCCCTCCCCTCCTCTGCCCCCGTCCCCTCCCCTCCTATGCCCCTATCCCGTTCCATAATTTATCCCTGCCCCGTCCCCTCCGCTGCCCCCGTCCCCTCCTCTGCCCCTGTCATGTCCCGTCCCCTCCTTTGCCCCTGCCCCGTCCCCTCCTCTGTCCCTGTCCCGTCCCCTCCTTTGCCCCTGTCCCGTCCCCTCCTCTGTCCCTGTCCCGTCCCCTCCTTTGCCCCAGTCCCGTCCCCTCCTCTGCCCCTGTCCCGTCCCCTCCTTTGCCCCTGTCCCGTCCCCTCCTCTGCCCCTGTCCCGTCCCCTCCTTTGCCCCTGTCCCGTCCCATCCTCTGCCCCTGTCCCCTCCCCTCCTCTGCCCCTGTCCCGTCCCCTCCTTTGCCCCTGTCCCGTCCCCTCCTCTGCCCCCGTCCGTCCACCTCCGCACCCGAGTGCAGCTCCCCCATCCCCCTCTCCACCGACAGAGGTCTTCTCGTGTGGGTGGCGTCGGATCGTCGGTAGCCACCTGTTGCCTGCCTGCCCGTCCGTCAGTCTGGCCAGCCGAGCTGTCGACGGCGCACGATCAGAGCTGCCATCGCCGTCCCTCACCAGCTCCCGCAGCCACCATCGGTGACGTCATCAGACCGCACCTGTGACGACTACTTACCAGTACCAGGCAAGTGTCAACTACCTGACTTGTACTTACGACTGAATGTTGTGGTTTGATTTCCCGTTTTTTTTTTATTACACCGCCACCCATGTGACCCGGAGTGAATGATCATTGAATGATACTAGATATTGTTTTTTTCAGATTTTGTTTACATATTTTACATTAGTAGAAAAACCTGCTCGACATGTTGTTTGGATAAAGTAAAACATAATGTTGGTTAGTGCTTGTGCGAGGAACATGTATAGGCAAATTATAATTAGTTTTATCATTTATGACCTCTTCCTCGAAATTAAAATATAATAGTACCAAAAAACGTTATATTAATATTTCGATCACAGATCTTCATCAGAAATTATACATTACCAAAACATTGTTGTTTTGGTAATGTATAATTTCTGATGAAGATCTGTGATCGAAATATTAATATAACGTTTTTTGGTACTATTATATTTTAATTTCGAGGAAGAGGTCATAAATGATAAAACTAATTATAATTTGCCAAAATATATGATTTCATTAATGCAAGATTTAACCCGCGTCGTGGTGGTTCTCGGCGCCAGAGTACGAAACAGATTCCTTTTTGAAAGATCCAATCCTATCCAAATCCGTAAGCCTCTGATCTTGATCCAATCCAATCTAGCAGATTAACCCTCGCCCTCAGGAGCTTTTTTCACCTTCGCCCTACGGGGGCCTGACAGGCCCCCCTGTTAACTTCCAAACCAAGCAACTTAGAGCAATGCGGTAAGAACCAGCATGTTGCCTGTCATGAGAGAAATCTAACAGTATGCGATTTTTAGGTTTCGGGTCAACGGGTGACCTTCCAGGTCAAGTGAATGACCTCGGATTTACCACGTCCAGAACAGCGATTTTGCCCTTCAGAAAACCTCAAAATTAGAAATTGATAAATGTAAATAAAAAGGCATGTTCTTAGACTAGTTTTGGCTCAGCAATACAACAAAAGTAATTATTTGTTCGTATCTTGTCCAAAAATGTAAAACAAAGTTATTAAAAAAATGACGTCATCAGTTTCTTACACTTAGGAAGCCATAACTCTATCAATAATGGAGACATTGCTTTGAAATTTGGTATGAGTATTGGCCATACTCATTTCTCTCACATATATTCCGGTTTTTCTAATATCTTTAAAATTTCGATTTTGTGGGGGTTTTTCCAAAAAATCACAAAACGTTTTTGTGAATTTTAGGGGTCAAAAACCCAAAATTTTGAAAATCCGAGATTGCCATTTTAAAGAAAATTACATTTTGTATCTTTGGTGAATTGAGTTTGCAATTTTCTTTAAAACTCTGTTTTCTACAATTTTTCAAATATTTATCATTTTTTCCAACATGACGTCATCAAGACATTATTATCTCCCAAAATACTTAACCAATATCAAATAAATATTTACAGCCTACGTATAATGGTTGTAAACTCAGCTACCAAAAAGTTCAGCAAGATGCACCTTATGTGTCAAAAGTTATTCAAGAAAACCTCAGGAGGGGTGGGGGGGGGGGTCCTGTCAGCCCCCCCCCCGTAGGGCGTGGGTTAATCAAAAGCTGAACCGGTCCAATCCGGTCCGGTAGCAATATAGCTCAAAGTTTGCAGAAAAATTTAAAGAGCAACAGCAAAAAGGACATTAGCAGATTCATTTCCATTTGTATTATCCGCAATCATCAGCAAGGACACACAACCTTGCCACACACACCCAAGCTAGACAAATCTGAGTTTAAAAATAGTGCATGGTGGTATATTGTACAATGACAGGAACTAGAGATGCCACTTTTCAGGCCTGTGACTACCCACCCGCCCGCAACCCCTCTTCGACTACCTGCACCACTGCCCGCTTACCCATATAAGCTGCCAGCTACCCGCTGAAACCCGCAAAGGAAATTGGTTATTTCTAGAAGTTTTGGGATAAAAACAGCATTTCTTAATGAAAACACATTTTCAGTAACATTCAAAGCTATTCAATATCTTTAGTCACTAAAAACAAGTAAGCAGAATACACAATATCAAGTCAAGGGCCTAATATATTTTAGAAATGTCCGAAAAACATTATGTTGGGTCAAAGTAGGCAAGGACTACAGTTTTACACGAGGCGGCTCTAGTATGGCGGTACAGCCTCACGGACGGCTGTACCCTACGGCTAACGGACGGCTGTACCCTACGGCTAACGGACGGCTGTACCCTACGGCTAACGGACGGCTGCACCCTACGGCTAACGGACGGCTGTACCCTACGGCTAACGGACGGCTGTACCCTACGGCTAACGGACGGCTGTACCCTACGGCTAACGGACGGCTGTACCCTACGGCTAACGGACGGCTGTATCCTACGTCTAACGGACGGCTGTACCCTACGGCTAACGGACGGCTGTACCCTACGTCTAACGGACGGCTGTACCCTACGGCTAACGGATGGCTGTACCCTACGGCTAACGGACGGCTGTACCCTACGTCTAACGGACGGCTGTACCCTACAGCTAACGGACGGCTGTACCCTACGGCTAACGAACGGCTGTACCCTACGGCTAACGGACGGCTGTACCCTACGGCTAACGGACGGCTGTACCCTACGGCTAACGGACGGCTGTACCCTACGGCTAACGGACGGCTGTACCCTACGGCTAACGAACGGCTGTACCCTACAGCTAACGGACGGCTGTACCCAACGGCTAACGGACGGCTGTACCCTATGGCTAACGGACGGCTGTACCCTACGGCTAACGGACGGCTGTACCCTGCGGCTAACGGACGGCTGTACCCTACGGCTAACGGACGGCTGTACCCTACGGCTAACGGACGGCTGTTCCCTACGGCTAACGGACGGCTGTACCCTACGGCTAACGGACGGCTGTACCCAACGGCTAACGGACGGCTGTACCCTACGGCTAACGGACGGCTGTTCCCTACGTCTAACGGACGGCTGTACCCTACGGCTAACGGACGGCTGTACCCTACGGCTAACGGGACGGGCCGGGCTGAAAAAATATCGAGAACATGGCCACGGCTGGGGCTACGGCTGTGGTCTAGCTGAGTTTTTTTAAAATAATTTTGTATCATACTTCCAAAAGCAACAGTTCCTTGAATATAACTTAATCTGTTGCTGTAGTGGTCAGACACACAAAATATCAATATTTTACCACATTACAATGTCACAGATAAATGATAATTATTATGATATGATGATATGATATAATTATGATATGATATGATATAATTATTATGATATAAATGATATGATAATTACCTTCACTGAAATAAAGATCAAGACAGCTGACTATTGACATCGACAAGGAGACAAAGAGTCAACATCAGGTCAGTCGGGTCCAGTCCAGTGAATGAAGTGTGAACCAAATGTGAGGTGAGAACGAAATATATTATTTCAATTTGTATTTTCCATTGCTAATGTAACTGTCTATCAAATATCATATTTAAAGTTGGGGATTAACCAGGACTGAGAATGAGCTGAGGAGTGAGGACTGAAGAAGTGACTGGTGAGGAGCCTCTCAATTTCATAGTTGGCTCCCAAATATCCTAATCAAATTTAAAACATTAAAATGTTGGAGGCAAGCTGTACACTGTACAGTCTCACCTCATTTTTATCCTGATGAAACTTTTCTTCAAATCACATTTCCTTACTGTACGAGATAAACAAGTATGGACTGTAGAATATTTATAAAATACATGAGGCATTAACAGAAACAATTTTGCCTCTTCTTCAACGCATGATGGACGTTTTGAGATTGCGACGACTGCGACGATTGCGTCAGGCGTAATTTGAAATGTAAACTTGCGATCATCGAATACCAGCCTCTCATTGGTCGTGACATCAGCCTGTACCGACTTTTGCCAGCCGGCTATGTTACTGTGAATGTGACCTTTGATGGCCTTTGACGTTTCCACCGCAGCGCGCAGCTTTTTGCAACTCGAATTTTTCTAGAATCGGCCGTTTGACCCAGGGGGTTGTTATCTCTGCAGCCGCCGTAGGCTTAATTAGCTAGGAATGTCATGCAAAGGAAGAACCACGTATTCCAATTACCCGAAAACGTGACATACGTGGTTCTTCTTAGGGGTGTGCCGTCATCGATTCCCAAGATTTTGCGCATCAACATTTTTGGCGTAGTTTGCCTTTTAACCCGCGCCGTGCCGGGGGGGGGGGGGGTTAGACACCTCCCTCATGTTTTTTCGAGGATAGCGAAAAAACGACGGCGCGCAGCGCCACTGTTTTTGGCACAACTGTTCGTGCATCAATTTCGCATATTATGTTTAGAAAAATACCTCGGGTCATCTCAGGTCAGGTCACCAGACCAGGTCACGTGACCCCACCTCCAAAAAGAACTTGTGGTCGTACCACAGTCACAGTTTTTGGATGATCGGTTTTACACTTACAGGATTTCATAAGGTCATATATATATATATATATATATATATATATATATATATATATATATATATATATATATATATATATATATATATATATATATATATATATATATATATATATATATATATATATATATATATATATATATATATATATATATATATATATATATATATATATATATATATATATATATATATATATATATATATATATATATATATATATATATATATATATATATATATATATATATATATATATATATATATATATATATATATATATATATATATATATATATATATATATATATATATATATATATATATATATATATATATATATATATATATATATATATATATATATATATATATATATATATATATATATATATATATATATATATATATATATATATATATATATATATATATATATATATATATATATATATATATATATATATATATATATATATATATATATATATATATATATATATATATATATATATATATATATATATATATATATATATATATATATACAATTCGTCTATCTTGGGTTTTTTATATCAGCGACCTAAGGTCGTGTCAATTTCGTGACCTCCCCATTATAAGTCAATGTGGAAATATTCAAATACTTCCTATACCAAGGATGCGCAAGATATCATCATAATTCCTCCTGGATCATGTTATTATATGCCATTCCTGATGACCTAGGTGCCATTTTTGTTCAGTGACCCCAACAGGGTCAGCCGAGGTCATCCGAGGTCACCAACATATGTATGTCAATAACGTTCGACATAATAACGATATAAAAGTGAAACTGACACCAATGTGTTTGTCTCGTCGAGGTACGTCTTCCCATATGCAACATGACCTACTTGGGTCACTACTTGATCTTGATCCGAGGTCAAATTATGTTGACCTAATCTTGTCAACACTAATATGAGTGGCAGCGCCTTGACGAGACAAAAACGATGGCATCAAAATTGTTGCCTTGTCGTTATTAGTTAAAACCTATTCGTGAAAAACTGTTTTGTAAAAAAATAGCCTTTTTGACATTTGATGAGCTCTGAAGCCTCAACTATTTACCTGAGCTAAAATATGAGGCCACTCTCTCGATTGCATGTTTCAATAGCTTTCCACGGCTGTTTCCTGTTTGTTTTTTCCTAGCTATAGTTTTTTTCCTAGCTATAGTTCCTGTGATATCTGGGGGTTTCTGAAGCGGAGTCCTAATACTGGAAAATTTGACCTTTGATGACCTCTGGTGACCTCAATATGTACTTTAGGAAAATCAAATATCTGAATCACTTTGGAATATTCTTGTCGAGAGCTTTCGGACGCGCTTTTCTGCGTCTTTCTAGCCCTTTTATTTTTCGGGTTATAGAGGGGGTGAGGGTGTCTAAACACACCCCCCCCCCCCCCCCCCCCCCGGCACGACGAAGGTGGCACCGAGCACCGGCACGGCGCGGGTTAACATTAGCGAAGAAGTAAGAAGTAAGCCCGTTCGCTGTCAAAATAGGAGCAACTTGGAGCATAATGCTATTTAGATAAGTTAGAGAACATGCATCGGCCTTTCTTTCAAAGCATGTTTTATGTAAATCGGCTGGGTAGAATTCTGGATATAGTCTTTCAAAAATTGCGGGTTATTATTGATTAGTATAGGGGCAAGGGATTCTGCGTCCAGATGACGTCACCAGCCCTGAGTCAGATTCGGTCAAATCGCCGGATGACTCTACCTTCTTATAGGGCCTTGGTTTGACCGTGTTTGTATTTTTTAGTTGCCCTCATTTTGTAGAATTTTCCTAGATATGTGGCATGTGCATAACTTGACTACCTTAGTACCTTTGCTGCATCTGCGAGTCACGAAACCTGGTGAGAAAGATTGGCTAACAAAGCCAGGCCCGCTGTTGGTTAGTCTCTGCACTCTGCAGAACAAGAATGTCATTTCCTCTGACTTTGAGTCAAATTAAAATGTGAAAAGGGGGCAATTTACAAATGGAATCATCCAAATGAAGAAAAGTCTGTGCATTTCACAATATTATGGGGTTGTGCTTCTTAGCCACTTCTAGTTTTCAACTTTTTAAAGTACCTTTCTGGTTATCACTTTCACTTTACTGGCTAGTTAACCACAAATTGTGATTTGTGTAGCACCAGCAGTTTTGTAGCACCAGCAACAGTAGAAGCAGGTAGATCCACCCATGCTATTCATTGGATACACTTAACAGTTTATTTCTACACCATTTGAACGGAAAATGAGCACAATTATATTATTTATTTAAAAAAATAGAAAAATTCGTCCGGCTGGCGGCCGGCTGCTCACATTTGGCCACAGCTGTGGGCGGCTGCGGCTGTGGTGCCACAGCTGTGTGGCGGGTAGGCCAAGGAATAGTACAGTCGTGTAGAACTCTAGCGAGGACTACCTCCTGAAAACTCAAAATTGACCAAAATTGATTGATGACCAAAATTGCTTACTTTTGCTGAACGTCCAAATGATCCGCGTGAAAATATAGTGCCCTTATTGTGGTTTTGAAATATGATTGAAGTGCATAAATTACAACGTATTTATTTTTAAATCATTAAGCTTTACCTTACATTCAAATGCATTGTTGAAAACCTACCAAACACTAGGAAAATATTGAAAGAGAAATACCCGCGTATGCACTCAAAGCTGCGCGCTGATTGGTTGACACGGCACGCAGATTCTACCTAGTTAGCTTTGTATTATCTTGCACGAAACCCTAGAAGTAGACCCGGCGAAAGGATTTCATGTGCGCCAAAAATGCCGCACCGGGGTAAATTCCAACGGAAAAAAATAACCAGGAAATTGTTGAGTAAAATATCTTAACGTCGTAGTTAGAAATGATAATTATCGGTTGTATACGTGTACGCCAACGATCTGCCACTGTACGCAGACAATTCCACTGGCATCATCGCCTACGCGGATGACGTCCAGCTATACGTCACGACACCCGAAACAGTGATATGCTGGTGACTCCGACCATCAGGTCCATCAGGTCTGGGAGGCGCCGTTTTTTGTACTCGGCGGTATCTGACTATAATGAGTTGCCGCCAGCACTGCGTGGTCTGAGTCACGCCGGTTTCAAACCCGCCCTCAGAAACCATCTCCACACGCCAAGCACACGCACACGGACACGCACACGCACACGCACACGCACACGCACACGCACACGCACACGCACACGCACACGCACACGCACACGCACACGCACACGCACACGCACACGCACACGCACACGCTCAAGACTCTGACCTGATGGTCGGGGTCACCAGCATATCACTGTTTCGGGTGTCTCTCCCGTGTACACTCCGCCTGATGGTCAAACTAGCAGCAAGGTCTGGCGGCTCAGAGGTAGCTAACATTTTACTAATCAACACGAGGCGATGGTAGTTGTACATGTTGTCAGCATGAAGGCAGCCGCGCTCATCAATTACGTCGCTCACATGGTCATACTTCATTCGGCCAGAGACCACCCGCGCGGCGAACCTAACTAACTTGTAAAGCCGTTTACGCTGTGTGACACTGCTAGCGCCATACACTGACAGACTAGCGGAGAACAGAAAACACCAAGCCTTGTACCAGTGTAGCCATCACTGACTGGGGGAGACTGTGTCTGCTGTGGCTCAGCCCACACAGAGTGCCGGTACACCGCCGTATTACGTCGGTTGTATGCGTGGCGAACGTCATGTCATTATCAAACAACACCCCGAGGTTTTGACCGTGTCCGAACAGGTGATGGTCGAGCCGGAGAAGGCAATACTGATCGGAGGAATGCGCCGAGTCATTTCACGAGTGCCGAGCACGATGAACTGTGTTTTTGCTGCGTTGATTTTAAGACCGTTTTTGCTATACCAGTCGGAGACAACAAGACAGGTTGTTTTCCAGTGATCGAATAAGTTGACAGAGTTCTCTCGGTGGGCCTGTGACGTATAGCTGGACGTCATCCGCGTAGGCGATGATGCCAGTGGAATTGTCTGCGTACAGCGGCAGATCGTTGGCGTACGCGTATACAACCGATATTTATCATTTCTACCTACAACGTTAAGATATTTTACTCAACAATTTCCTGGTGATTTTTTTCGTTGGAATTTACCCCGGTGCGGCATCTTTGGCGCACATTAAATCACTTCGCCGGGTCTATTTCTAGGGTTTGGTGCAAGATAATACAAAGCTAACTAGGTAGAATCTGCGTGCCGTGTCAACCAATCAGCGCGCAGCTTTGAGTGCATACGCGGGTATTTCTCTTTCAATATATTCCTAGTGTTTGGTAGGTTTTTAACAATGCATTTGAATGTAAGTCAAAGCTTCATGATTTAAAAATAAATACGTTGTAATTTATGCACTTCAATCATATTTCAAAACCGCAATAAGGGCACTATATTTTCACGCGGATCATTTGGACGTTCACCAAAAGTAAGCAATTTTGGTCATCAATAAATTTTGGTCAATTTTGAGCTATCAGGAGGTAGTCCGCGCTAGAGTTCTACACGACTGTACTTTTCCTTGGCCTACCCGCCCCACAGCTGTGGCACCACAGCCGCAGCCGGCCACAGCTGTGGCCTAAACTGTTAACTGTATCCAATGAATAGCATGGGGGGATCTACCTGCTTCTACTGTTGCTGGTGCTACACAACTGCTGGTGCTACAAAAATAGCAATTTGTGGTTAACTAGCCAGTAAAGTGAAAGTGATAACCAGAAAGGTACTTTAAAAATTGAAAACTAGAAGTGGCCAAGAAGCGCAACCCCATAATATTGTGAAATTCACAGACTTTTCTTCATTTGGATGATTCCATTTGTCAATTGCCACCTTTTCACATTTTAATTTGACTCAAGTCAGAGGAAATGACATTCTTGTTCTGCAGAGTGCAGAGACTACCCAACAGCGAGCCTGGCTTTGTTAGCCAATCTTTCTCACCAGGTTTCGTGACTCGCAGATGCAGCAAAGGTACTAAGGTAGTAAAGTTATGCACATGTCACATATCTAGGAAAAGTCTACAAAATGAGGGCAGCTAAAAAATACAAACACGGTCAAACCAAGGCCCTATAAGAAGGTAGAGTCATCCGGCGATTTGACCGATTCTGACTCAGGGCTGGTGACGTCATCTGGACGCAGAATCCCTTGCACCTATACAAATCAATAATAACCCGCAATTTTTGAAAGACTATATCCATAATTCTACCCAGCCGATTTACATAAAACATGCTTTGAAAGAAAGACCGATTCAAGGTCTCTAACTTATCTAAATAGCATTATGCTCCAAGTCGCTCCTACTTTGACAGCGAACGGGCTTACTTCTTACTTCTTCGCTAATGTTAACCCGCGCCGTGCCGGTGCTCGGCGCCACCTTCGTCGTGCCGGGGGGGGGGGGGGGGGGGGGGGTAGACACCCCCTCTCTCCAACTCGAACACTAAAAGGGATAGAAAGAACAGAAAAGCGCGTCCGAAAGCTCTCGACAAGCATATTCAAAAGTGATTCAGATATTTGTTTTTCCTAAAGTACATAATGAGGTCACCAGAGGTCATCAAATGTCAAATTTTCCTGTTTTAGGACTCCGCTCCAGAAACCCCCAGATATCACAGGAACTATGATAGCTAGGAACAAACGGAAAACAGCCGTGGAAAGCTATTGAACATGCAATCGAGAAATTGTCCTCAGATTTGAGATCAGGTCAAAATTTGAGGCTTCAGAGCTCATCAAATGTCAAAAAGGCTATTTTTTTACAAAACAGTTTTTCACGAATAGCTTTTTACCTAATAATGACAAGGCAATAATTTTGATGCCATCGTGTTTGTTTCGTCAAGGCGCTGCGACTCATATTAGTGTTGACCAGATAAGGTCAACATAATTTGACCTCAGATCAAGGTCAAGTAGTGACCCAAGTAGATCATGTTGCATATGGGAAGACGTACCTCCACGAGACAAACACATTGGTCAGTTTCATTTCTATATCGTTATTATGTCGAAAGTTATTGACATACATCTGTTGGTGACCCCGGATGACCTCGGCTGACCCTGTAGGGGTCACTGAACAAAAATGGCATCTAGGTCATCAGGAATGGCATATAATAACATGATCCAGAAGGAATTATGCTGATATCTTGCGTATCCTTAGTAATGGAAGTACTTTAATATTTCCCTATTGACTTATAATGGGGAGGTCACGAAATTGACCCGACCTTAGGTCGCTGATATAAAAAACTAAGATAAACGAATTGTATATATAGATGACCTTATGAAATCCTGTAAGTGTAAAACCGATCATCCAAAAACTGTGACTGTGGTACGACCACAAGTTTTTGGAGGTGGGGTCACGTGACCTGGTCTGTTGCCCTGACCTGGGATGACCCGAGGTATTTTTTTAACATAATGTGTGCAATTGATGCTCAAACAGTTGTGCCAAAAACGGTCGCGCTGCGCGCCGTCGTTTTTTCGCTATCCTCGAAAATCTGAGGGGGTGTCTAACCCCCGGCACGGCGCGGGTTAAAAGGATATTTACAAACCACGCCAAAAATGTTGATGCGCAAAATCTTGGGAATCGATGACGTCACACCCCTAAGAAGAACCACGTATGTCACGTTTTCGGGCAATTGGCATACGTGGTTCTTCCTTTGCACGTCATTCCTAGCCAATTAAGCCTACGGCGGCTGCAGAGATAACAACCCCCTGGGTCAAACGGCCGATTCTAGAAAAATCGCGTGGCAAAAAGCTGGGCGCTGCGGTGGAAACGTCAAAGGCCATCAAAGGTCACATTCACAGTAACACAGCCGGCTGGCAAAAGTCGGTACCGCTTACGTCACGACCAATGAGAGGCTGGTATTCGATGATCGCAAGTTTACATTGCAAATTACGCCTGACGCAATCGTCGCAGTCGTCGCAATCTCAGTAAATATGTCTCCAGCTGACCATTTTATGTCTCTGAGACCATCAGGCAGTCAACGAATAAGAAAAGTCTGTCCCGGTCGAGGATCGAACCCGCGGATGTTTTTTAAGTCAGTTGTTGAGAACAGTGGATGGTCTCCTGAGAGAATCCCGAAGTTTAAATAATTCCATGCAGATGGCGCCACCATAGCACTGCAGGCGTCGCTATAATCGCAACGACGGAAACCGACTTTAATTCAAGTAAATACAGAATAAGTATTATTTTTCGATTGCATTGATTTGTAAATATTACATTCATACCATCATTTGTTAACAAAACAATATTTATACACGGAAAGTCGGTAAGTAGCAACCTAACCCAGCAATTTTCATTTGTCCGCCCCTGTTGCTCAGTTGGGAGAGCGCCGGACTTCTGACCTCACCCGGTACTGGCAGCCCAGGTTCGAGTCGCTTCGGCGCTCGCTATTTGCCCTGACTGGGATGGCCTGTGGCCGGTGGCAGCGGTCACACTCAAAGTTAGGTGACGTCAGAGGGCGGGACGGACCATGTCCAGTTATGTCGTGCACGTAAAACTTTCGCTTCTAAATTCTGCCGGACGCCAGGAATTGCTTGATCGGGTGGTGGGGTCAGGGCCTGCGCAACAAGCTATGCTTAGCGCGGGGCCTGACCTCGGCAATCTATCCATTCAAAAACATTCGGACTAAATTTATTTATTTAAAAAAATTGCCTTGGTTGGTACAGTCTAGCCGGCGCTGCTACTTTTTTCCGGCATTCTCAAGCAAGACACGGTATTCACGGTGAGAACCTTGACAAAAAAAGATAATCTTGAGACCTAAAGACCCCCTCGAAAGTTCTCGTAAAATGTGGCTTTCTGCAGAGACAAAATCAACGCCTGTATGGTTTCTGAGAACTCTCAAGAGTCTCCGATGTCTGTCCAGAGGTCAAAAATATTTTGACTGTGACTCACGACAATTTTTTTTCGACTCAAATGTGTCTCACGGTTCTTGACGCTTGTATAAGACATTTTCCTTTTCGAAACAGCGTTCTTACCAGACTCATTTTATGACTCATGATAGGGCTTTAGGGCACGACGACGACAGAGGTCACATTGCATGAGAATCACAGGGAAAAAGGTGTTTATGCTTGAGACGAGATACGCAAACGAATTTGTTCTATGTGCAAATATGAAATGACGTGGTTCTCAGATCAGAGGCAAATTATTTTCCTTATGCTTGCTTCAAAGCTTCTGTTTTGAAAACTTCTGTTAAGACTTACAGAAAGTTGTACGTACAGTGTGTAGTTGTATACTCTTATAACCCAAATAATGTAAACTCGTTGATTTTAAAAGCCACTTTCAAGGTAAGAAATGATTCATCAATTTAATAAAAATCTGAAGGCAGGCTACTCACACTGCAAATTGTATTTTACAACACATCCTTTTCATACTATCACCATGGACTCGCCACATAAACCTGAGGTTAATCGGCGAAAACATCCGCTTACCTCTCCCTGCCTTAGCGAAATGTATGTACAAGTGAACATATCCTGTCACATGAATCAAGCACAAGCCAAGTATGGAAAACCCCAGTCTGGAGTATGAAATCCATCAATTAAAAGTTGTACCTGGAGTACCCTGAGGAGATAATAAGCTCTCGACACCAATAATACCTTATACTTTGTACCCTTTCTGATCTCATACAATAACAAATGCACAAAGAGTTCAGGCACATTCCATTCCCAATGCCATGTCCACAATGAATAATGGTGAAAATACACGCGTGTTTCTTTTAGCTACCTAATAGTTAAGTTTTGTAACATCTAAAACGCTGTGGGTTTATGGTCAGTATGACCAAAAGATTTGGTCAGGAATCGATTATTTTTTTATTCAATGAATTTTGATTAAATGATTCCAATCATTTCAACCAGTGTCAAATCAATAACCGGTCTGGATGTGAGATGAGCGAACCTGGGGGGCAGCCCCCGATGATGACGCCCCTGGTAGGTAGGATCTCATTTTAACTTGCACTGGCCAGACTAACCCCAAGACCAAGACTGAACAATTTGATTAAAGCAAAATACCCCAAATTATTACAAATATGATTATCAGTAACAAACTTACCTTGTGCTCCCCACTCATTTCTCCATCTATCCCTAACACCAAATGAGGCTTACGAATTTGATATGGTGCTTTGGCCGATGGATGGAAGACTTTGCAGTGCCTTTTCCAATTCCTCTGTTGACCCATGTAATCACACTGCTCGCCATCCTTGGTGGTTTCGCCACAACACACTTTCTGTCTTGAAACCCAGCTTTTTGACAGCTTTTTGACCAGGGGAGGTGCCATGTCAACACATGTCAAGTCCTGATCCACCTGTAACGTTTTTTAACTTCCCTGCCTGCAAGTGGCTGTGTCGAAGTCTCGATCAAAATTCAAATCCGAACTCTCAAGGTCGGTATAAATCACAAAACTGAAGCCGGGCTGCAGGCTGTCCGTGATATTGGCTCTGAGGCTGTTTAAAAGCCTAGACACACGCCAATAGCCAAGTATCACCAAATAAGGGTCTGTGTCTCGCGACTCTTGCGTCTCACCGGCGCCAAAAAAGTGCCTATGGCTTATCGTGAGTCGCGACGCATCTGCAGCGATCTTGTCATCCGCCAGCTTCGAACTGGGCGAAACTTTGGCCCAGTTTCGCCAGTCGCTGCCGCGCAATTTTTTTTGGTAGACCAAGAACTGCTGAAGAACTGTTTTTTTTTTTGGTAGACCAAGAACTGCTGAATAACTGTATTTTTTTTGGGTAGACCAGGTCTACCCAAAAAATACGCTTCTCGCTGGTGGGTTAGTTAAAAATGCGGAACACAATTTTGTTCGCTCTGCACGCACCGTTTCAAGTGACACGAATCTACCACTCGGCATTTGTGTCTCATGTTGAGCTCTTCCACGAAAGATTTGTGTCTCAGGTCACATCGCAAAATCGCAAGGTTTTTTGACCTCTGTGTCTGTCAGTGCATACTATTAGCCAGGGGCATAGCCACTGACAGAGGTTGCATATCAGGTTTAATAATTGGATACTGCAACCTGAGGGCAGACCCCCAGGGTTTAATGTTAGCCCAATGAGAGGGTGGCCGTTCAGGACAGGTGTCCTGGGGCGGAATTGGCCTCCATCTGGAATTTTTCTCTTCATGGTCACATGTCTTTTTATGGTGAACGTGCTATAGTGAACTGTAAATAAACACTCTTGGGATCCCCAACCCACTGGTTTACAACAACAACAATATGAAGGAAACCCTTCATATAAAACATGTGACCTAAAAATGGCAGTGTTTTTCTCTTTACCCCCAGGCCTCCTGTCCCGAACAGCCACCCAATGGGAGTGTGTGTGTGTGGGGGGGAGGGTGGTGGCAACACCTGGCTAGACCCCAAACACCTGGCTGCCCTCCGGCCAGGGTCCTAGGATTGCTTTGGAACTGGGGAGCAGAGTGGAAAATTCTGGAAAAAACATTGAAGATGCAAAATCCAACAACAACAAAAAAAAAACAGACGTAGTCAGCTTTATCAATACCAAATTACCCGCTTACCATAATTAGTTATGAGCTGGAACAATTTTACCAGTTGGTAATAGTTCAGAAATTAACCTCCCCAGTTAATTAACTGTGTTCTTGAGGTCCCTAATAGAAGAAGAGTATTATTGTGAAAAACAGAAAGATGGACCAGTAATACCAAGCTAAGACGTCACCAAAAGGACACAATCAAACCAGACCTAACCTTTACAGCAATTGTGGTAGCAGGGACCAACATTTAGCACACTCAGCAGTCCGCTCACATTCGCTCGCTGTACTGTGGGCCAATACCCCAGGCACCTCAGACGGCTATCACTATCAACTGGAGTTGTTGCAGCAGTTGGCCGCCAGGGACCGCTAGTGAGCCAGGGTGTGATGACGTCGCAAGTAAATGGTACCAGTTGAAAATTTAACGCTAAATGTGTATTTATTTATTTATAAATAAATACATAAATATTTAGCAGTACAATTTGCTTGAGACTTCATAACACCCTGGCTCACTAGCGGTCCCTCAGGGCCAACTGCTGCAACAACTCCAGTTGATAGTGCTAGCCCGTCGAACTCGTCGTCGAGTCGATCGTCGAACTAAGACTTCTATACCACAACTTGTTAAAACTTTCCAGAAACTTTTCAGAATCTTTCATCGCAATAATTCTTCATGAAAATGGCTATTACAAAACTCTGAGGGACATTTCTAGCCAAAAATCGCACCTAAAAGTTGTGTAGTTAAGGAATGGATCGTGAAAACTTTTCGAAACATTTCACAAGCTTTTAAAAAGTTTCGCACAATAATCCTTCGTGAAATTCAACGGCTAATATTTTGAGAAACTGAAGTCAACGTCAATAAATTACAATTATGAAGACACGCTTCCAAGCAATTATGAAGACACGCTTCCAAGCAATTATGAAGACACGCTTCCAAGCGATTAAGCAAAGCAACCCGATAATGACACAATGACCGCACAATATAGGAAAACTAACCCGATAATGACATGATGACCGCACAATATAGGAAAACTAACCCGATAATGACATGATGACCGCACAATATAGGAAAACTAACCCGATAATGACATGATGACCGCACAATATAGGAAAACTAACCCGATAATGACATGATGACCGCACAATATAGGAAAATTAACCCGATAATGACACAATGACCGTACAATATAGGAAAACTAACCCGATAATGACACAATGACCGTACAATATAGGAAAACTAACCCGATAATGACACGATGACCGCACAATATAGGAAAACTAACCCGATAATGACATGATGACCGCACAATATAGGAAAACTAACCCGATAATGACATGATGACCGCACAATATAGGAAAACTAACCCGATAATGACATGATGACCGCACAATGTAGGAAAACTAACCCGATAATGACATGATGACCGCACAATATAGAAAAATTAACCCGATAATGACACAATGACCGTACAATATAGGAAAACTAACCCGATAATGACACAATGACCGTACAATATAGGAAAACTAACCCGATAATGACACAATGACCGTACAATATAGGAAAACTAACCCGATAATGACACAATGACCGTACAATATAGGAAAACTAACCCGATAATGACACAATGACCGTACAATATTGGAAAACTAACCCGATAATGACATGATGACCGTACAATATAGGAAATTTAACCCGATAATGACACGATGACCGTACAATATAGGAAAACTAACCCGATAATGACACAATGACCGTACAATATTGGAAAACTAACCCGATAATGACATGATGACCGTACAATATAGGAAAATTAACCCGATAATGACATGAGGACCGTACAATATAGGAAAATTAACCCGATAATGACATGATGGCCTTACAATATAGGAAAATTAACCCGATATTGACATGATGACCGTACAATATTGGAAAATTAACCCGATAATGACACAATGACCGTACAATATATGACAATTAACCCGATAATGAAACAATGACCGTACAATATATGACAACTAACCCGATAATGACACGATGACCGTACAATATATGACAACTAACCCGATAATGACACGATGACCGTACAATATAGGAAAATTAACCCGATAATGACATGATGACCGCACAATATAGGAAAACTAACCCGATAATGACACGATGACCGGACAATATATGACAATTAACCCGATAATGACACAATGACCGTACAATATATGACAACTAACCCGATAATGACACGATGACCGTACAATATATGACAATTAACCCGATAATGACATGATGACCGCACAATATAGGAAAACTAACCCGATAATGACATGATGACCGCACAATATAGGAAAACTAACCCGATAATGACACGATGACCGTACAATATATGACAATTAACCCGATAATGACACAATGACCGTACAATATATGACAACTAACCCGATAATGACACGATGACCGTACAATATATGACAATTAACCCGATAATGACATGATGACCGCACAATATATGACAATTAACCCGATAATGACATGATGACCGCACAATATATGACAATTAACCCGATAATGACATGATGACCGCACAATATATGACAATTAACCCGATAATGACATGATGACCGCACAATATATGACAATTAACCCGATAATGACATGATGACCGCACAATATATGACAATTAACCCGATAATGACACGATGACCGCACAATATAGGAAAAATAACCCGATAATGACATGATGACCGCACAATATAGGCAAATTAACCCGATAATGACACAATGACCGTACAATATTGGAAAATTAACCCGATAATGACATGGTGACCGTACAATATTGGAAAATTAACCCGATAATGACACGATGACCGTACAATATAGGAAAATTAACCCGATAATGATACAATGACCGTACAATATAGGAAAATTAACCCGATAATGACACGATGACCGTACAATATTGGACAATTAACCCGATAATGACATGGTGACCGTACAATATAGGAAAATTACACCGATAATGACACGATGACCGTACAATATATTAAAATTAACCCGATAATGACACGATGACCGTGTACAATATAGGGAAATGTCTGCTGAGTGATCATGTTGTCGAACAAACATTATGCATATTACTTTTATGTTTTTTTGGAAATAAACATTTACATATACAAAAATGCAAACCATGCATACCAATCAAACATATTTAGGTAATATGTCCGCACGCTGCCTCTATGACATGGGTTCCGATATGCTGAAGTATATGTGCATAATAATTTGAACACCATATTTCTAAAGTGTAGTGTAAACACGTTTTTAGCAAAGTCTAAACTCTAAACCCTAAAGTGGACGATTTCTCCACTAGCTTCCACTCCACTATCATAACTAAACCTAAACTTACTTTCAGTGAATGAGATCGGCTAATAGTACGACATCATGATCCTCTTAGCCCATGCCAACAGCTAATTTCGCTGCATCCCTTGCCACGCGACGAAGGCTCGTCCTGGACAGGTGCAAGTAAGGGAGCACCTAAGTGGGTACAGAAACGTCATTTCCTGCAGAGTTAATTACGAAGCCGACGTTTGCCCGAGTGAGTTGTGAGGGTGGTCGGCAATTGAGTGCTGAAGTGGAATGATCCGCCTCGTTTGTCAGATTTGAAGTGCAACTGTAATATTTTACCCGAAATCGAGACTGCACCGATGAGAAATTGCAGAATATGCCGCGCCAAACGCTTTGTATAGCGACGCAAAATTGCAGAATTTATACAAACCATCGGATGTATGTATGGGTTCGTTTGAACTGCTTTTGTATTGTGCTGCGCCGCTACTGCGGCCGCGGCGCCGCGGCTGCCGCTGCTGTATATTGTTGCGGCCGCGGCTGCCGCTGCTGTATTGTGCTGCGCCGCTGCTGCGGCCGCGGCGCCGCGGCTGCCGCTGCTGTATATTGTTGCGGCCGCGGCTGCCGCTGCTGTATTGTGCTGCGCCGCTGCTGCGGCCGCGGCGCCGCGGCTGCCGCTGCTGTATATTGTTGCGGCCGCGGCTGCCGCTGCTGTATTGTGCTGCGCTGCGGCTGCACCGCTGCTGGCCGTGACTGCGCCGTCACTCCGCGTCGTCACTCAGTGTGTTTAAAGGGAATGTTTCACCTTTGTATTCGTTTTGAACTGAGATAGCCATTATCTTTGGTCGTTATTGGAATTTCGAAAATAATAAGGTCATTTCCCCCAAAACTTAGACTTTTTTATGCAATTGAATTTCCCATTTGAAAAATTAGGTATAGGCTAGTTCCGCCCCTGCTTGGCTGACAACCACTTTGTCAGCCAATCCCACTTTCTCAGGCAATCAGCAGCGGTCTATATGTCTCTATAATGATGACATAATCATCTCAATAATGACGTCATCATCCCAAATTTAAAACCTTACTTTGTATAAAGATAAATGACTTTTCGAGATAAAAAATATTACCATCGTTTTTAGCAGCACTTACTTCATATTTTCGACTACAACCAGCGTATATTTGACAACTTTCAGAAAGGTGAAACATTCCCTTTAATAACGTGAGAAAAGGGAGTCAGCGTAATATAACTATACTGTAAACCAGAGGAGCACATGCAAAACAGAGAAGCGTTAAAACTTCGATGAAATTTTACCGTATGTGTGGTATCAGATTGCAAGTTGACATAAATATGTATGTGAGCAATGTGAATGTGCAACATATGGGACACATGCATGAAAATAACGAGCGAACGTGCCATATTCGTAGGAGTTTCCAAACTACCATAACAGGTCATAAACCACCATCTCTGGAAATGGAACCTGGAACTTTGGAAGTGGAACCCGAGGTTTCGCTAACGACATGGTCATCTTTATGAGTGAAACACGTCATGACCTGCCATTACCGGCCTCCTAAATAATCGTTAGTGTGTCATGTGCAGGGGTTCATAGTTAATATAGCACCGGTGACTAGTATAGCACCGGTGACTAGTATAGCACCGGTGACTAATATAGCACCGGTGACTAGTATAGCACCGGTGGTATGTTACCGGTGACTAGTATAGCACCGGTGACTAATATAGCACCGGTGACTAATATAGCACCGGTGACTAATATAGCACCGGTGACTAATATAGCACCGGTGACTAGTATAGCACCGGTGACTAATATAGCACCGGTGACTAGTATAGCACCGGTGACTAATATAGCACCGGTGACTAGTATAGCACCGGTGGTATGTTACCGGTGACTAGTATAGCACCGGTGACTAATATAGCACCGGTGACTAATATAGCACCGGTGACTAATATAGCACCGGTGACTAGTATAGCACCGGTGACTAATATAGCACCGGTGACTAGTATAGCACCGGTGACTAATATAGCACCGGTGACTAGTATAGCACCGGTGGTATGTTACCGGTGACTAGTATAGCACCGGTGACTAATATAGCACCGGTGACTAGTATAGCACCGGTGACTAGTATAGCACCGGTGACTAATATAGCACCGGTGACTAGTATAGCACCGGTGACTAGTATAGCACCGGTGACTAATATAGCACCGGTGACTAGTATAGCACCGGTGACTAGTATAGCACCGGTGACTAATATAGCACCGGTGACTAATATAGCACCGGTGACTAGTATAGCACCGGTGACTAATATAGCACCGGTGACTAGTATAGCACCGGTAACTAGTATAGCACCGGTGACTAATATAGCACCGGTGACTAATATAGCACCGGTGACTAGTATAGCACCGGTGGTATGTTACCGGTGACTAGTATAGCACCGGTGACTAATATAGCACCGGTGACTAATATAGCACCGGTGACTAATATAGCACCGGTGACTAGTATAGCACCGGTGACTAATATAGCACCGGTGACTAGTATAGCACCGGTGACTAATATAGCACCGGTGACTAGTATAGCACCGGTGACTAGTATAGCTCCGGTGACTAGTATAGCACCGGTGACTAATATAGCACCGGTGACTAGTATAGCACCGGTGACTAGTATAGCACCGGTGACTAGTATAGCACCGGTGACTAGTATAGCACCGGTGACTAGTATAGCACCGGTGACTAGTATAGCACCAGTGGTATGTTACCGGTGACTAGTATAGCACCGGTGACTAGTATAGCACCGGTGACTAGTATAGCACCGGTGACTAGTATAGCACCGGTGACTAGTATAGCACCGGTGACTAGTATAGCACCGGTGACTAGTATAGCACCAGTGGTAAGTTACCGGTGACTCTAGCATCTAGCCGCTAGATGCTAGAGTCTGCACTGCACAACTAGTCGTTCTGCTTATGCAGAGGGATCTTCAAAATATTGGCAATAATTGCAGTTTGGTTATTTTCCTGTTCGACGCCAAAAATATACGCTAAAATTATTCTAGCGTATATTTTTGGCGTCGAACAGGAAAATAACCCAAACTGCAATGATTGCCAATATTTTGAAGATCCCTCTTTGCATAAGCAGAACGACTAGTTGTGCAGTTTAATTTACAGAACAAAGGAGTTCTGAGAAGTGAAAAAATATGTAAATCTGCATGAGCACTTAAGAATAGCACAGCATTGGAATACATTGAAAACAGTGTGTGTCTATTGTAGGAAGATGCCGTCTTAAATTATCACATTTTGCTTACGAACTGAAGTATTTGTTACAAACAAACAAACACCCACACCCACACCCACACCCACACCCACACCCACACCCACACCCACACCCACACCCACACACACACACACCCACACCCACACCCACACCCACACACCCACACACCCACACACCCACACACCCACACACACACACACACACACACACACCCACACACACACACACCCCCCACCCCCCCCCCCCCCCCCCCCCACACACACACACACACACACACACACACACACACACACACACACACACACACACACACACATACACACACACACACACACACACACACACACACACACACACACACACACACACACACACACCCGGCACGCCGTACCCGTGCTTGGGCGGCGTATCATTACTCTCCATACTGTTAAGAATAAAACAAACGTAAAAATAGATGCCATTGCAGATATTGCTTAGCATGCGGTTGGATAACGGACATAGGCCGGAGTCGGAGTTGGAGTCGGAGTCGGAGTCGAGTTTTTCAGGCCGAAGTTGGAGTCGGAGTCAGAGTTGCTAAAATTATATCGACTCCGCAGCCCTGGTTAGTGTCAAGTTCAGGTCAAGTTCAGGTCACTGAAGGTCAAAATTTGAAAAGGTTAAATCTAAATGATAAACGTATGTTTCTATATCAGTTTTGTCTCAGAAATTAAGTACTGGCATTTATCTGTCGGTATCTGGTAAAAAAAACACACAGAAAAACGCAATTTCAAAATATGACGTCATGATTTACCCATACTTTATATGCCATAAGTCAGCCAAAAAAGATGATATAATTTTGAAATTTGGTATAATAGTTGTCCATATGTGGTTATCTGACATATATTCCGTTTTTTTAAATATCTTGAGAAAAAAAAATTGTGGCCATTTTTCACCCCAATTTTTTGTTGTTGAAATTTTTGGGTTTAAAAACAAAAACAAAAACATTGAGATATGAGTTTTGTAGCCCTTGCAATTTTCTACCTTTTCGCGTTTTTGTATTGCATTTTGCTTCAAATGTGGCATTTGTACGGCCTGGCGAAATTTAGTAGATTTTAGTGTCAAAATCGTATGTAGTGACGTCATTCAATTCACTATATCTCGAAACATTTCTGACTTACTTCATTTTCGCACAATAAGTCTCACAATGATGCCCGGAAGGGTAATGAAAGTTTGGCATCAATGCCTACATTTTGTTTTAGATATTCTCAATATTCCTCAGGGGGGACTAAAAAAGCCCCCCCCCCCCTCCCCAGTGACTCGCCGGTTAACCCGCGAGTTACTGGGGTATATTTCATAACGAGACTTACTGGGGGGGGCTATTTTTTGCCCCCCCCCTCTGATCTCCGGAACTACTGGACCGAAAGTAAATATTCCAACGGCATTCGATAGCCCTGTTAAATTTATCGAGGGAAACATAATATTGTTGACCTCGGGGTCACTGATGACGTCACAGGTCAGGTCAAGTACAAAATGTTTGACCGTGTCAAAAGGTCTCGATGGATGGAATTGTCGCGCAAAATTGCGATATTAAACGCATAAGCTGTCGATAAATCGGTATGATTCGTGTGTCTGACACTTCTAAGTACCTTTCTAAGCTGTTTATGACCTTGGGTCAGGTAAAGGTCATCCGAGGTCACGAAGTCAAACTGCAAATTACGGTCAATAGGCGTTGTAACACATGTTTATGGGTTTGTTTTTCGTCTAGAACGCGAAAAATGACCTTAGAACATTGTTTGTTCCATACAAATAGAAGTAAAAAGTAAAAATGGAAATGCGTTTTTTGTCATAGTAATGCTGTGATAAGTGGTCGATTTTTGTCATTTAAAGGTCATAACTCGGTCATTTTTAAAGATATCGACTTTAAATTTGGTACACATATTCACCGCATACGTCTCGATCACATATATTCCGGTTTTTGGATAATTCTGATTTTGTATTGAAATTTTTGTTTAAAAAAAAATGTATTTGGATTTCTCAAAATTTTGAATAAAAAACCCCTCAAAAATCCGAGACAGCAGTTGGATAGCCCGGTCTATTGTCAGTAATTTGATTTAAAACAATTTAGTTTATCTCAAATATCGTACCTTTGACAGCGTTTTCCGCAAACCATTATTTTGCAACACAAACCGAAGAACATGACGTCACTCTGACGTCATTCCCGGTTGACCTATCATAGGTTCATATTTTTCCGTTTGCCAACATGTTTACAATTGATGTGAGAGAAGGTACTGCAAGTTTGGTGACGATACCGGTGTTCGTTTAGGAGTTATTGCAAAATAACGGGAGGGGGGGGGGGGCAAAAAATAGCCCCCCCCCCCCCCCCAGTAACTCGCGGGTTAACATGGGGTGTTGGACTGAGATAACAGATTTGTAGAGCAGATCTAAAAATGGGTTGTGTTGAAAGACTTACCTCCCTACGTTAAGTAATTTTGACACAGGACTAGTGAGCCTGATTTCGTATCCGCTGTTCCGGCGAAGCCTGAATCTCCACGACAAAAGATTGGCTTAGCCGTCCAAATGTGTCCACTGGCAGGCATTACCAATATAACGGATGTCGCCAATGGACGGCGGTTTGAAAATAGCACATGATCGGGTCGGGGTATTGCCGGACTACGGTAGGATAACGCGGATGCATCGGTTCGGATGCACGTGCCACGTCGATAGCAGGCTTACCTCATCATCATGTTACATTTGACATAGATCCGGGGACCGGCGCGGCGGTAGGTAGAGTGGGCGCCGCAATGGTTCGGGGACCGAGCGTAATCTGACAAAGAAATCGTTAGCTGGACGCGTCCAGCCAACAAACCAGCCCACGTGCTAGCACGCGGCTACCCGCGGACTGTCCCAACCTTTGTTAAAGTTGTCGAATCACAATTAATTGTATGTCAACATGTCAGGCGAGGTCAGCTGAACATGTTCGTGAACTTTTGTTCCGATTTTTTTTTAACTTGGAAGATATTCAACTTCGCGCAATATATGTCGACACAAAATTGTGCCATACATTTGGCAGCACAAAGGATTTCCCTGTTATTAAAAAAAAATCATAGGACGTCACCAAACCAACTTTCAGCTTAAAACTGCATATGCTCATGAACAACAAACACTCGGAAACTGCACAAGTTACAAGCATCGATACTGCGGGACGCCAGTTGCACCTGACATGACCTTGAGAATCAGGTCATAGGTCACGGGTCATGAAGGTTAGAAATTCAAAATTTTCAGAGCATGTGGGATTTTTCTTCTTAAAAAGTAAGGTACTGAAAGTTGCATCGAAATCGGTTGGAAACTACGCGAGTTATTCCAGAAAAACCGAGGGGGGGGGGGGGGGGCTGGCATCCCCCCCCTACCCGGGTGAGGGTTAATGATCATAATTAATATATACCTATGGCTTTGTAAGTTTGCACTTGTATTGATTTGACATATATTCAACATATATTTAAATGTTGAATCGAACGTGAATGAATTAAAATATTGTTTTGATTCTTTGAATCGGGAAGAATCAATTCTCAAATTTGTTATTCATGAATCAAAAAGTAATTTAATAATTGAAGTTCCAAAATGAATCATGATTGAATCATTCCCCAAAAGTTTAATCAATAACCATTCGGGGGGGACAGATTTATCCAGTAGGGCCTGGTCTGCCTCCCCCTCCCCTCCCCTCTTTCAGGCAGGGTCCTAGGATTGCTTTGAAGCCATGGTGCAAGTGGGAAATTCAGCCTAAAAACTAACAATATCGAGTTGAAAATTCAGCCTAAGAAGACCATATGATGCACTCAGCATCGGTTTTGCCAAAACATGAACTCCCCATCAGGCAAGGTCCTACCAAATGTTTGGAAAATATA
>JAXIVJ010009124.1:0-20000 GCA_036785665.1 Chirona hameri
TTAGCTCAACTAGTGCCGTACTGCCGTACACTTGGAGCACAGAGTACACACAGAGCCTTTCGTCTGAGCAATACACAGAGCCTTTCGTCTAAAGGGGCCGACGAAGAGGTAGTTTTGCGACTAATTCAGGGCAATAGGACCCGTTACTGTAGCCATTCTCCCGATGCAGCGTCGTTAATGCAATTGACATTGCTTAATGAACACTAACGGCTCAGTTATGGACTATGATGTAACCAATGACGTCATCACTATTCGTGGTATATCTTTATCTGTGTTACCTATTTTGAGGGTATGCACACTGTTTAATGATTGTAGAATGCTGGCTGCATATTTTGACAAGGCTGAAGTTTCAGTATGAGGAATTTGACTACGAAATCAAGTCTGGGTGTATTATTTGTGGGAACAGATGGACTGTGTGCTGTTTTCGAGTGGCGGCGGTGAGGCGGCCGAGTGGCACTCGATTGGCATTGTGCGGCTGTTGAGCGATACCCACTGAACTTGGTCTCCCGGAACCGCGGCGGCGGCGGCGACGGAGCGGTATTTCTCCGGCGCCGCTCCGATGCCGACTTGGTGGCTCAGTTCCGCAGTTTGCAGACACAGATCGGCTACTGGAGAGCGATGATCGATCAAGTTTGCAGCTCTGGCAACTGCGGGGCGTCACCCTGCGCCGGGCCGCCCCCCCCCCCCCCCCCGGCCCGGAGAATCGGGCCGGCTCCGAGAAAGACGGATGCAGAGCCGGCCGACTCAGCGTTCACCATCAAATGCTCAACGGGGCCGTTCGATCGCGGGAATCCAGACAAACGGCATTGCGCTGGTATATCGTTGATTGTTTTCACCGAGCAGTGCAGGTGTCAGTTGCAGTAAAAGGAAGGCACTAGCGGAAGCAGCACAAATGGCAGCAATTAGGCTATGGTAAGTAATATTGTTAAGAGCACACCTTAATGAGGCTGCAAGATCAACTATAATGGATAAAATAAAATAATTGAATAAACAATTATTATCATCAAATGTGTGTCTTGTTCCTGTGCGTGTTCTTGCGAACGTGCGCCTGTGCACGTGTGTGCTTTGAGCATCTGTCTGGTAACTAGCTGCAGGCAGGATATGAAGCGCGCTTTCTATTGTAAGAGCTGATAATGCCACTTTACTAGGATGCTTGTCCAAATGTAAATTAGGAAAACGCAGCTTCGTACAATCCTATCCGTGACGCTCGCGCAATCCTATCGCTTAATCATTTCAGCGTCGTTTTAAAAATACGCACGCGTTAAACTCCTCGCTGCTCTAAAGAGACGCCTCATTACAACCAGTTTGCGACCATCGTATCGGCTGCGCTCGGCTCTCCGGCCGGCCGGGAGGGGGCGGGGCGGCTCTCCTGCGGGCGTGGGCGGGAACGGCTCGGCGGCGACGGTGCGGTGCTCGGGGCCAGTCTCGGCCTGTTGAAGCCCTCGGCAAACAGCCGATTGCAGGCAATCGGGGAAGACGCCACCGGCAAAAACCAGCTTGGAGCGATCCATGCGATCAATAGGCGGCGGCCTGTCCCGGATGGTGACAGGCAGTCCGACAATACAGCTGCTCTGTAGATGACACGGCCGCTTGTGCGTCCATGTATGCCACGTGTGCGTCCATGTATGCCACGTGTAGGTCAGAACATCCCACGTTCGCGGGATGTTCTGACGGATAACAGCGGATGTTACATGCCACTGGGGATGTTACATGGATAACAGCGTCAGAACGTGCCACGTGTCCACATGAATAACAGAACGTGCCACGTTTCCACTTGGATAACAGAACGTGCCACGTGTCCACATGGATAACAGAACGTGCCACGTGTCCACATAGATAACACGACCGGCACAGCCCGTGACGTGCTGTTGGCGTTGCGTGGTGGCCTATCACCCGAAGCTCATTAAAAGCCAGCGGCACCCCACACGAGACAAACACCAGCGACATGAGACAGCGGACACGTGACGCGGGCCGGTCTGTCGGATCATCGACACCAGACCTGACCGCGACCTGACCGCAACGGCGACGGCTCGGAGCGCGCAGCCCTCGCAGAAGGATTAGAGCTTCGAGGAAATACTTAAGTGTTTGGAGACACAACCCCCCCCCCCCCCCCCCCTCCCCCACGCCTCGCGCAGGCACAACTTCGTCGGCGACCCTGCTTGAAAGGAATCCCTATGTTTGCAACCATTATATTTTACGAACTGTATCAGTTTACCATCCGAGACATCGCACGTATTCCGACAACACCGAACCCATTCAGCATCTGTTCCGAGGACATATCGACTGAGGCATCCATCCATTCGGCTTCCGTCTCCGCAACAAAGACCGGCCTGTGACCGTCCCTGGTCGGTCCATTCCGCGCTGAAAAACAAGTCTGTAAATCCGTCTCATCACCGCCGGACGCAGTACGATGACGGGTTTTATCTGCCTCCTGAGGGCCGACCGAGACGGATACCAAACCCCGTCGATCGCGACGCTTCGACGCAAGAATTCGGGCCACGCGGCGGGGCGGAGGAGGGGGCGGCGGCGGCACTGGCGGATCTAAGTGGGCAAAGGGGGCCATGGCCCCACAACTCCTGAAATCGGTCAGAAATTGGCACATGCTCTGATTTAAGTGCAAATCTTGACGTTTACTAGAGCAAGTTTGTTTGAAAGTGTGTTAATAAGGAAAGGAAAGTCAACTAGCATTGCGTAAGGAAACGAAATCCGATGAGTTTTTTAGAATTGTGGGAGACTTTGGGATTTGACCCCCACCAAGCCAACTTTTGTGTCGTTCTGGATCCGCCCTTGGGCTGCGAGGCAGGGAGCGGGTGCGGGGCGCCGGCAGCGGACGGCAGCGGACGGCGAGGGGAGGCGCCTCTCGGCACCACCTCAGCTGGCCTCACGCAGCCTGCGCTGTCTGCGGTCGGCGGTGACGCCCCTGTTTACGGGACCGCAACGAACGCCGTAAACGGATTTCCTGCCATCAAATTAAAGCGTGAGGCCGGCAGATGAGAGTGGCTGCCACGGCGGCGCTGACTGGCTGCTCTGTGTGTTGGAGAGAGAGTGTCTGTGGCCCGTGCGATGTGTGTTGCGGCCCGCTGACTGGCTCTGTGTGTTGGAGAGAGAGTTTCTGCGGCCCGTGGGATGTGTGCTGTGTTTTGGAGTGGGATGTGTTGTGTTTTAGCTAGACTCCGCCAACAGGGAAGTCGCTCCCGCCTGCCGACGGTGTCTGTTGAGAGGCGAAGTTAGCAGGCTTGCAATGGACGTTATCGGCTGTGTGGCGAAGTTAGGAAGAATGCAGGGGATGTCGTCTGTCGGGAGGCGAAGTTAGGAAGCATGCAGGTGATGTTTGTTGGTTGGTGTTGGCGTTGTGGCGTGTCGCCGTCCCAGCGGCGTCCGACGGACGATATCCCCTGCCGTGCTGAGAGAAGAACATTTCCTGGCTGATGTTTTGTCAGTGGGAATCAGATGACAGTATGGTGACAGATGTCGCTGAAATGGGTGACTCCTGGGCTACTGGGGGATCCCAGAAGTCAATTGCTGCTGTTTGCCTAACTTGACCGTCTACTGCCCCATCCGTCCTTGTGCCGAACACTAGCCTGTAGTGGGTGTTTCCTCCCTCACCACTTACTCCCCTGGTTCTGTCTCCTGGGGACAGGATCAGGGGTCAGCCTTCCTCACATCGGGCTCGTCTTCACGGGGTACGGCCGTCCAGTCAATCTGCCCAGTCAATCTGTCCAGTGAATCTGCCCGACAGGCTCTCTGTTCAGGTCCGGGGTCATGTACCCAGACCCAGCAGGATGAGCTCTAACTGGATGGTGACTATGTGACAGTGCCTCAGACATCATAGCATCACACACGCTACATCAGGCCACACGTCTCACCCCACATCTGACTCCACCACATCTGACCACCACATCTGACTCCACCACATCTGACTCCACCATATCTGACTCCACCACATCTGACTCCACCACATCTGACCACCACCACATCTTACTCCACCACATCTGACTCCGCCACATCTGACTCCACCACCACATCTGACTACACCACCACATCTGACTCCACCACATCTGACTCCACCACATCTGATTCCACCACATCTGACCACCACCACATCTGACCACCACCACATCTGACCACCACCACATCTGACCACCACCACATCTGACCACCACCACATCTGACCACCACATCTGACTCCACCACATCTGACCACCACCACATCCGACTCCACCACATCTGACTCCACCACATCTGACTCCACCACATCTGACCACCACCACATCTGACTCCACCTCATCTGACCACCACCACATCTGACCACCACCACATCTGACCACCACCACATCTGACTCCACCACATCTGACCACCACCACATCTGACTCTGACTCCACCACATCTGACTCCACCACATCTGACCACCACATCTGACCACCACATCTGACCACCACATCTGACCACCACATCTGACCACCACCACATCTGACTCCACCACATCTGACTCCACCACATCTGACCACCACCACATCTGACCACCACCACATCTGACCACCACCACATCTGATTCCACCACATCTGACTCCACCACATCTGACTCCACCACATCTGACTCCACCACATCTGACCACCACCACATCTGACCACCACCACATCTGACCACCACCACATCTGACTCCATCACATCTGACCACCACCACATCTGACTCCACCACATCTGACCACCACCACATCTGACTCCACCACATCTGACTCCACCACATCTGACTCCACCACATCTGACCACCACCACATCTGACTCCACCACATCTGACCACCACCACATCTGACTCCACCCCACATCTGACTCCACCCCACATCTGACTCCACCACATCTGACCACCACCACATCTAACTCCACCCACATCCGACCACCACCACATCTGACCACCACCACATCTGACCACCACCACATCTGACTCCACCACATCTGACTCCACCACATCTGATCACCACCACATCTGACTCCACCACATCTGACTCCACCACATCTGACTCCACCACATCTGACCACCACCACATCTGACTCTGACTCCACAACATCTGACTCTACCACATCTGACTCCACCACATCTGACTCCACCACATCTGACCACCACCACATCTGACCACTACCACATCTGACCACCACCACATCTGACTTCACCACATCTGACTCCACCACATCTGACCACCACATCTGACTCCACCACATCTGACCACCACATCTGACTCCACCACCACATCTGTCTCCACCACATCTGACTCCACCACATCTGACTCCACCACATCTGATTCCACCACATCTGACTCCACCACATCTGACCACCACCACATCTGACTCCACCACCACATCTGACCACCACCACATCTGACCACCACCACATCCGACTCCACCACATCTGACTCCACCACATCTGACTCCACCACCACATCTGACTCCACCACATCTGACCACCACCACATCTGACTCCACCACTTCTGACCACCACCACATCTGACCTACACCACATCTGACTCCACCACATCTGACTCCACCACATATGACCACCACCACATCTGACTCTACCACATCTAATTCCACCACATCCGACTCCACCACATCTGACTCCACCACATCTGACCACCACCACATCTGACCACCACCACATCTGACCACCACCACATCTGACCACCACCACATCTGACTCCACCACATCTGACCACCACCACATCTGACCACCACCACATCTGACCACCACCACATCTGACTCCACCACATCTGACTCCACCACATCTGACCACCACCACATCTGACCACCACCACATCTGACCACCACATCTGACCACCACCACATCTGACTCCACCACATCTGACTCCACCACATATGACCACCACCACATCTGACCACCACCACATCTGACTCCACCACATCTGACTCCACCACATCTGACTCCACCACATCTGACTCCACCACATCTGACTCCACCACATCTGACTCCACCACATCTGACTCTGACTCCACCACATCTGACCACCACCACATCTGACCACCACATCTGACTCCACCACATCTGACTCCACCACATCTGACTCCACCACATCTGACTCCACCACATCTGACTCCACCACATCTGACTCCACCACATCTGACTCCACCACATCTGACTCCACCACATCTGACTCCACCACATCTGACTCCACCACATCTGACTCCACCACATCTGACTCTGACTCCACCACATCTGACTCTGACTCCACCACATCTGACCACCACCACATCTGACCACCACATCTGACTCCACCACATCTGACTCCACTACATCTGACTCCACCACATCTGACTCCACCCCACATCTGACTCCACCACATCTGACCACCACCGCATCTGACTCCACCACATCTGACCACCACCACATCTGACCACCACCACATCTGATTCCACCACATCTGACTCCACCACATCTGACCACCACATCTGACTCCACCACATCTGACTCCACCACATCCACCACATCTGATCACCACCACATCTGACTCCACCACATCTGACCACCACCACATCTGACTCCACCACATCTGACCACCACCACATCTGACCACCACCACATCTGATTCCACCACATCTGACTCCACCACATCTGACCACCACCTCATCTGACCACCACCACATCTGACTCCACCACATCTGACCACCACCACATCTGACTCCACCACATCTGACTCCACCGCATCTGACCACCACCACATCTGACCACCACCACATCTGACTCCACCACATCTGACTCCACCACAGCTGACCACCACCACAGCTGACCACCACCACATCTGACTCCACCACATCTGACTCCACCACATCTGACCACCACCACATCTGACTTCACCACATCTGACTCCACCACATCTGACTCCACCACATCTGACCACCACCACATCTGACTCCACCACGTCTGACCCCACCACATCTGACTCCACCACATCTGACTCCACCACCACATCTGACTCCACCACCACATCTGACTCCACCACATCTGACTCCACCACATCTGACTCCACCACATCTGACCACCACCGCATCTGAAAACCACCACATCTGACCACCACCACATCTGACCACCACCACATCTGACTCCACCACATCTGACCACCACCACATCTGACTCCACCACATCTGACTCCACCACATCTGACCACCACCACATCTGACAACCACCACATCTGACTCCACCACATCTGACTCCACCACAGCTGACCACCACCACATCTGACCACCACCACATCTGACTCCACCACATCTGACTCCACCACATCTGACTCCACCACATCTGACTCCACCACATCTGACCACCACCACATCTGACTCCACCACATCTGACCCCACCACATCTGACCCCACCACATCTGACTCCACCACATCTGACTCCACCACATCTGACTCCACCACATATGACCACCACCACATCTGACTCCACCACATCTGACCTCACCACATCTGACCCCATCACCCCTCATTTCGACAGGAGGGTGTGCTGACGGCGCGGAAGGACCCGCGGCAGATCTTCTTCGCCCTAGAGCCCGGCTGGCTGGTAAACCTGGCAGACAAACAGGTGTGGAAAACAAAAGACTCCACGATGAGCGAGTACTATCGCTCCTAGTGGCTGTCAGCGGCGGCGCTGTGCCCCCCCCCCCCCCCCCCCCTCTCCTTCGGTGACCCCAGCCAACCCAGTGAAGTGCGATGTGTCCTCCGGCCATAGGTTCGTTAGTCTGCGGATCTGTGGCCCGTGAGTCGAGGATGTGTCCTCCGGCCATAGGTTCGTTAGTCTGTGGATCTGTGGCCCGTGTGTCGAGGATGTTGGAAGCAGTGCGATAGGACGTGACCGACAGGGAGGGGGGGGGGGTGGAAAGGGGGGGGGGCATTGCAGTGGTGATGCTCGCGGGTGCGTTTGAAGACATGTGAGTTATGTGTGCCTGAGTGTGTTAGTTGGTATATGAACGAAATACAACTCCCTGAATGCTGTGTTATGACTTTTGATGGAAATTTGATATGATGATCATTTGACTTGGCCCGCACTTGAAGCTTTACACGCACATGCTAAACCACAACGGTTATTTTATGACAATTACACAAACAATGTGTATATACGCAACCAGCTATTCCGAAATATTCCGACTCATCGCTGGAAATCCTCCTTAAAGGCACCGTCGCTCCCTGGTATGTATGTACATATTTCGGGTCTACCGTTTCATTGCAAATTATCCCGCGTGTGGCCGTCGAACCTTTGCGGATGCTTGTCTCGTTCAGTGCGTATTGATATATTCTTCCGCGCTTAGCGCAGGGAGAAACAGTCTAGGAAAACCTGATTCACGCCTACGTTAGGTTATGAATTGATAGTGTGAACTGTGAAGAACGACACAAAAGATCTTGATATATCGGAAACCCTCGGACGTGTGGTCGTCGGAAGCCCCAGATATATTGATACATGTATCCTGCTACATATGATATCATGCATACATATAACAATAAACTTAGGAAATCAAACGTTTTCGGAGTCGTGTAGGTAGTTGTCGTTTTTTTCATCCACTAGGGCACGTCCTTGACCGCCGGACCGCAACGTTCGCCCCTGGTCGCCGAGCGGCCCGCACGGAGACGGGTCCCAAATTGCCTATCATCGCCAAGGTACGACCGAGTCCCCTGGCGGGAGGAGTGGACAGAGGGCAGGGCGACGGCACAGGGCTTCTTCCGCGGAACACCCACGCGAGTCGTGATGTAGATCGCTAAGGTTTGGGAGACTGGCAGGCGCGAATTTGTACATTGTAGGCGACGATATTATGTGGTGCCAGTTGAGCGCGTTCCGGTATGGGAAATTCCATCCGGGACGAGAAGGGAGCGAGAATGGGTGTAAACATTTGTATTTGATGGAATGGAGCGTGACACGGGGCCCTCTGTGGTGTCTCTGTCATCCACCCTATACCCTCTGTTTAACTTATCCCAAAGACCAATACAATGGAAAAGCGGACTATAAAGGTAAGCATAAATAATATATTACAAATCAATCCACTAGATTCGAAGATACGAGGGGAGCAAACAAAAATGTCTCCAGTAAGTCGCGCTATGGATAGTGGCTCAGTGATTGCCCATGCAAAACGCTTGGAATACTATTCAGAAGAAAAAAAACAATTTTGCCATTTTTGATCTCTAAGTATACATGTTTGTTGTGAAGTTACGTTTTGACTAAGTTGTGCTTTGCTATGGGGTTCGGCCGATCGGAAATCTGAGGCACTCTGCTCTAAGGGCACTATACACACTATTCTCTAAGGGCACTATACACACTATTCTCTAAGGGCACTATACACACTATGCTCTAAGGGCACTATACACACTCTGTTCTAAGGGCACTATACACAATCTGCTATAAGGGCACTATACACACTATGCTCTAAGGGCACTATACACACTATTATATAAGGGCACTATACACACTATGCTCTAAGGGCACTATACACGCTATACTCTAAGGGCACTATACTCACTCTACTCTAAGAGCACTATACACACTCTGCTCTAAGGGCACTATACACACTATGCTCTAAGGGCACTATACACGCTATACTCTAAGGGCACTATACACTATGATCTAAGGGCACTATATACACACTATGATATAAGGACACTACATATACACTCTATGCTCTAAGGGCACTATATACACACTATGATATAAGGGCACTATACACTATTATGTATAGTGCCCTTATCTAAGCACTATATCCTAATCTAAGGGTACTATACACACTATGCTCTAAGGGCACTATACACAATCTGCTATAAGGGCACTATACACACTATGCTCTAAGGGCACTATACACACTATTATCTAAGGGCACTATACACTCTATGATCTAAGGGCACTATACACACTTTGCTCTAAGGGCACTATACACAATCTGCTATAAGGGCACTATACACACTATGCTCTAAGGGCACTATACACACTATTATATAAGGGCACTATACACACTATGCACACTATGCTCTAAGGGCACTATACACACTGCTCTAAGGGTACTATACACACTATGCTCTAAGGGCACTATACACACTGCTCTAAGGGCACTATACACACTATGCTCTATGGGCACTATGCATACTATGCTCTAAGGGCACTATACACACTGCTCTAAGAGCACTATACACACTATGCTCTAAGTGCACTATACATACTATGCTCTAAGGGCACTATACACACTATGCTCTAAGGGCACTATACACTCTATGCTCTAAGGGCACTATACACATACTATACTCTAAGGGCACTATATACAATCTGATATAAGGGCACTATACACACTATGCTCTAAGGGCACTATACACACTATTATCTAAGGGAACTATACACACTATGCTCTAAGGGCACTATACACACTATGCTCTAAGGGCACTATACACACTGCTCTAAGGACACTATACACACTATGCTCTAAGGGCACTATACATATTATGCTCTAAGGGCACTATACACACTATGTTCTAAGGGCACTATACACACTATGATCTAAGGGTACTATACACACTATGCTCTAAGGGCACTATACACACTCTGCTCTAAGGGCACTATACACACACTGCTCTAAGGGCACTATACACACTCTGCTCTAAGGGCACTATACACACTATTCTCTAAGGGCACTATACACACTATGCTCTAAGGGCACTATACACACTATGCTCTAAGGGCACTATACACACACTGCTCTAAGGGCACTATACACACTCTGCTCTAAGGGCACTATACACACTCTGCTTTAAGGGCACTATACACACTGCTCTAAGGGCACTATACACTCTATGCTCTAAGGGCACTATACACACTATGCTCTAAGGGCACTATACACACTATGCTCTAAGGGCATTATACACACTATGCTCTAAGGGCACTATACACACTCACTATACACTCTATGCCCTTAGAGCATAGAGTGTATAGTGCTCTAAGGGCACTATACACTCTATGCTCTAAGGGCACTATACACACTATGCTCTAAGGGCACTATACACACTCTGCTCTAAAGGCACTATACACACTATGCTCTAAGGGCGCTATACACACTATGCTCTAAGGGCACTATACACACTCTGCTCTAAGGGCAATATACACAATCTGCTCTAAGGGCACTATACACAATCTGCTCTAAGGGCACTATACACACTGCTCTAAGGGCACTATACACACTATTATCTAAGGGCACTATACACACTCTGTTCTAAGGGCACTATACACAATCTGCTATAAGGGCACTATACACACAATGCTCTAAGGGCACTATACACACTCTGCTCTAAGGGCACTATACACACTATGTTCTAAGGGCACTATACATACTATGCTCTAAGTGCACTATACATACACACTCTGCAATACGGGCACTATACATACTATGCGCTAAGGGCACTATACACTCTATGCTCTCAGAGTACTATACACACTATGCTCTAAGGGCACTATACACACTCTGCTCTAAGGGCACTATACACTCTATGCTCTAAGGGCACTATACATACTGCTCTAAGGGGCACTATACACAATCTGCTATAAGGGCACTATACAGACAATGCTCTAAGGGCACTATACACACTCTGCTCTAAGGGCACTATACACACTATGCTCTAAGGGCACTATACACACTATGCTCTAAGGGCACTATACACACTATACTCTAAGGGCGCTATACACAATCTGCTATAAGGGCAATATACACACTATGCTCTAAGGGCACTATACACACTATTATCTAAGGGCACTATACACACACTGCTCTAAGGGCACTATACACACTGTTCTAAGGGCACTATACACACTCTGCTTTAAGGGCACTATACACACTGCTCTAAGGGCACTATACACTCTATGCTCTAAGGGCACTATACACTCTATGCTCTAAGGGCAATATACACACTATGCTCTAAGGGCACTATACACACTATTATCTAAGGGCACTATACACACACTGCTCTAAGGGCACTATACACACTCTGTTCTAAGGGCACTATACACACTCTGCTTTAAGGGCACTATACACACTGCTCTAAGGGCACTATACACTCTATGCTCTAAGGGCACTATACACACTATGCTCTAAGGGCACTATACACACTATTATCTAAGGGCACTATACACACACTGCTCTAAGGGCACTATACACACTCTGCTCTAAGGGCACTATACACACTCTGCTCTAAGGGCACTATACACACTGCTCTAAGGGCACTATACACACTATTATCTAAGGGCACTATACACACTATGCTCTAAGGGCACTATACACACTATACTCTAAGGGCGCTATACACAATCTGCTATAAGGGCACTATACACACTATGCTCTAAGGGCACTATACACACTATGCTCTAAGGGCACTATACACACTATACTCTAAGGGCGCTATACACAATCTGCTATAAGGGCAATATACACACTATGCTCTAAGGGCACTATACACACTATTATCTAAGGGCACTATACACACACTGCTCTAAGGGCACTATACACAATCTGCTCTAAGGGCACTATACACACTGCTCTAAGGGCACTATACACACTATTATCTAAGGGCACTATACACACTCTGCTCTAAGGGCACTATACACACTATGCTCTAAGGGCACTATACACACTATTATATAGGGGCACTATACACACTCTGCTCTAAGGGCACTATACACACTATGTTCTAAGGGCACTATACATACTATGCTCTAAGGGCACTATACACACTCTGCTATACGGGCACTATACACACTATACTCTAAGGGCACTATACACACTGCTCTAAGGGCACTATACACAATCTGCTATAAGGGCACTATACACTCTATACTTTAAGGGCACTATACACACTCTGCTCTAAGGGCACTATACAGTCTATGCTCTAAGGGCACTATACACACACTGCTCTAAGGGCACTATACACACACTGCTCTAAGGGCACTATACACACACTGCTCTAAGGGCACTATACACACTATTATATAGGGGCACTATACACACTGCTCTAAGGGCACTATACACAATCTGCTATAAGGGCACTATACAGACAATGCTCTAAGGGCACTATACACACTATACTCTAAGGGCACTATACACAATCTGCTATAAGGGCACTATACACACTATGCTCTAAGGGCACTATACACACTATGCTCTAAGGGCACTATACACACTATACTCTAAGGGCACTATACACAATCTGCTATAAGGGCAATATACACACTATGCTCTAAGGGCACTATACACACTATTATCTAAGGGCACTATACACACTATGCTCTAAGGGCACTATACACACTATGCTCTAAGGGCACTTTACACACTGCTCTAAGGGCACTATACACACTATGCTCTAAGGGCACTTTACACACTGCTCTAAGGGCACTATACACACTCTGCTCTAAGGGCACTATACACACTATGCTCTAAGAGCACTATACACACTCTGCTCTAAGGGCACTATACACACACTGCTCTAAGGGCACTATACACACTATGCTCTAAGGGCACTATACACACTATGATCTAAGGGTACTATACACACACTGCTCTAAGGGCACTATACACACTCTGCTCTAAGGGCACTATACACACTCTGCTCTAAGGGCACTATACACACTATGTTCTAAGGGCACTATACACACTATGCTCTAAGGGCACTATACACACTATGCTCTAAGGGCACTATACACACTATACTCTAAGGGCACTATACACAATCTGCTATAAGGGCACTATACACACTCTGCTCTAAGGGCACTATACACTCTATGCTCTAAGGGCACTATACACACTATGTTCTAAGGGCACTATACACACTATGCTCTAAGGGCACTATACACAATCTGCTATAAGGGCACTATACACACTCTGCTCTAAGGGCACTATACACTCTATGCTCTAAGGGCACTATACACACTATGTTCTAAGGGCACTATACACACTATGCTCTAAGGGCACTATACACTCTATGCTCTAAGGGCACTATACACACTATGTTCTAAGGGCACTATACACACTCTGCTCTAAGGGCACTATACACTCTATGCTCTAAGGGCACTATACACACTATGTTCTAAGGGCACTATACACACTATGCTCTAAGGGCACTATACACACTCTGCTCTAAGGGCACTATACACACACTGCTCTAAGGGCACTATACACACTATGCTCTAAGGGCACTATACACACTATGATCTAAGGGTACTATACACACACTGCTCTAAGGGCACTATACACACTCTGCTCTAAGGGCACTATACACACTCTGCTCTAAGGGCACTATACACACTATGTTCTAAGGGCACTATACACACTATGTTCTAAGGGCACTATACACACTATGCTCTAAGGGCACTATACACACTATACTCTAAGGGCACTATACACAATCTGCTATAAGGGCACTATACACACTCTGCTCTAAGGGCACTATACACTCTATGCTCTAAGGGCACTATACACACTATGTTCTAAGGGCACTATACACACTATGCTCTAAGGGCACTATACACACTATTATATAAGGGCACTATACACACTCTGCTCTAAGGGCACTATACACACTCTGCTCTAAGGGCACTATACACACAATGCTCTAAGGGCACTATACACACTCTGCTCTAAGGGCACTATACACACTATGCTCTAAGGGCACTATACATACTATGCTCTAAGGGCACTATACACACTCTGATCTAAGGGCACTATACACACTCTGCTCTAAGGGCACTATACACACTGCTCTAAGGGCACTATACACACTATGCTCTAAGGGCACTATACACACTCTGCTCTAAGGGCACTATACACACTGCTCTAAGGGCACTATACACACTATGATCTAAGGGCACTATATACACACACTCTGCGCTAAGGGTACTATACACACTCTGCTCTAAGGGCACTATACACACTATGATATAAGGGCACTATACACACTATGCTCTAAGGACACTATACACACTATTATCTAAGGGCACTATACACACTCTGCTCTAAGAGCACTATACACACTATGATATAAAGGCACTATACACACTAAGATCTAAGGGCACTATATACACACTCTGCTCTAAGGGCACTATACACACTGTTCTAAGGGCACTATACACACTATTATCTAAGGGCACTATACACACTATGCTCTAAGGGCACTATACACACTGCTCTAAGGGCACTATACACAATCTGCTCTAAGGGCACTATACACACTATGCTCTAAGGGCACTATACACACTATGCTCTAAGGGCACTATACACACTATGCTCTATGGGCACTATACACACTCTGCTCTATGGGCACTATACACACTATGCTCTAAGGGCACTATACACACTATGCTCTAAGGGCACTATACACACTGTGCTCTAAGGGCACTATACACACTATGCTCTAAGGGCACTATACACACTATGCTCTAAGGGCACTATACACACTATGCTCTAAGGGCACTATACACACTATGCTCTAAGGGCACTATACACACTATGCTCTAAGGGCACTATACACACTCTGCTCTAAGGGCACTATACACACACTGCTCTAAGGGCACTATACACACTATTATATAGGGGCACTATACACACTGCTCTAAGGGCACTATACACAATCTGCTATAAGGGCACTATACAGACAATGCTCTAAGGGCACTATACACACTCTGCTCTAAGGGCACTATACACACTATGCTCTAAGGGCACTATACACACTATGCTCTAAGGGCACTATACACACTATACTCTAAGGGCACTATACACAATCTGCTATAAGGGCAATATACACACTATGCTCTAAGGGCACTATACACACTATTATCTAAGGGCACTATACACACTATGCTCTAAGGGCACTATACACACTATGCTCTAAGGGCACTTTACACACTGCTCTAAGGGCACTATACACACTATGCTCTAAGGGCACTGTACATACTATGCTCTAAGGGCACTATACACACTATGCTCTAAGAGCACTATACACACTATGATCTAAGGGTACTATACACACTATGCTCTAAGAGCACTATACACACTGCTCTAAGGGCACTATACACACTATGCTCTAAGGGCACTATACACACTATGCTCTAAGGGCACTATACACACTCTGCTCTAAGGGCACTATACACACACTGCTCTAAGGGCACTATACACACTCTGCTCTAAGGGCACTATACACACTCTGCTCTAAGGGCACTATACACACTCTGCTCTAAGGGCACTATACACTCTATGCTCTAAGGGCACTATACACACTATGTTCTAAGGGCACTATGCACACTATGCTCTAAGGGCACTATACACACTATTATATAAGGGCACTATACACACTCTGCTCTAAGGGCACTATGCACAATCTGCTATAAGGGCACTATACACACAATGCTCTAAGGGCACTATACACACTCTGCTCTAAGGGCACTATACACACTATGCTCTAAGGGCACTATACATACTATGCTCTAAGGGCACTATACACACTCTGATCTAAGGGCACTATACACACTCTGCTCTAAGGGCACTATACACACTGCTCTAAGGGCACTATACACACTATGCTCTAAGGGCACTATACACACTCTGCTCTAAGGGCACTATACACACTGCTCTAAGGGCACTATACACACTATGATCTAAGGGCACTATATACACACACTCTGCGCTAAGGGTACTATACACACTCTGCTCTAAGGGCACTATACACACTATGATATAAGGGCACTATACACACTATGCTCTAAGGGCACTATACACACTATTATCTAAGGGCACTATACACACTCTGCTCTAAGAGCACTATACACACTATGATATAAGGGCACTATACACACTAAGATCTAAGGGCACTATATACACACTCTGCTCTAAGGGCACTATACACACTGTTCTAAGGGCACTATACACACTATTATCTAAGGGCACTATACACACTATGCTCTAAGGGCACTATACACACTGCTCTAAGGGCACTATACACAATCTGCTCTAAGGGCACTATACACACTATGCTCTAAGGGTACTATACACACTATGCTCTAAGGGCACTACACACACTATGCTCTAAGGGCACTATACACACTATGCTCTAAGTACGTTGAATTGCACCATTCACATGTGCCTCTGTTACGATTGTAGTTGTTTACCTCGTCGCCCAGGAAACCTTTGTTTTCACAGCTGCAGTTAATTCCAATCAAGATGACATATATTATTCCCACCAGAGAAGTACTACCTTTGTTTTGTGTGGGTTTCAGCCTGATCTATTGAGCAATGCTGTAAATGGATTTCATTTGGATTTTCCTAGGTGTCCAGTAATTGTGTGGCCTTCCCTGAACGGATTTATCTGGCAGCCTTATGCCCGCGAGTAAGCATAAGTGACAACACGTAGGTGACTTCGCCGGGTAGTGCGCTGTCCAATGTCATTTCGATTCTGCGGCCGGTGCGTTACCGACCGTCTGCTGCGGTGTGCTATTTGTCGAGACAAAACGAACTCACTTGTCTTCCCGTGCTAATGAGAACTGTGACTTGAGGCCCAAAGTGGTCATTTATTACTGGAAATAATCAAAAGCTGGACGACATGTTAGTAAAGTATGCTTTGAGTCATAGTAAATAAATTAAAGTGGCTTTAATACCTCACGCCCCCAGAACTTCTAAAACGTCCTTTCGGTAGAGTCGACTGGTGAAAAGCGGCTTCCTCCCACTTTTTCTTCAGCACTGCAATGAATTTCTCCAGAATACTCTCTCTGTTGATTTTCAACTCTCAAACTTGTGTAAAGCCGTCGTATTCGACCATGCAAATACTATTGGTAGTCATATCGGCTGGTGTTATTTGCTTGGCTGGTGGAAACGTGTTGAACGTTTGAACTCGAACTTGTATGTGACGCGTGTTTGCGAATTGCAACTGTAGTTTGTAAATGAGTTTTGGCCTGTGTTTGACTACCATTACACAACTAATTAGTTATTTTCAAATAGGGGGTAATTCCCCACTTGGGTTAACGGAGCCTTCGGGCGGGGTGCGTGTGATTGAACTGCCAGGTGATAAATTATAGCTGGTTTGTTTGATGATGGCGCGCCATGCACGACGCATACAATACATTATCCCGTACATCTATCTCATACATCTATCCCATACATCTATCTCATACATCTATCTCATACATCTATCCCATACATCTATCCCGTACATCTATCCCGTACATCTATCCCATACATCTATCCCATACATCTATCCCGTACATCTATCCCGTACATCTATCCCGTACATCTATCCCGTACATCTATCCCATGCATCTATCCCATACATCTATCCCATACATCTATCTCATACATCTATCTCATACATCTATCTCATACATCTATCCCGTACATCTATCCCGTACATCTATCCCGTACATCTATCCCATACATCTATCCCGTACATCTATCCCGTACATCTATCCCATACATCTATCCCGTACATATATCCCATACATCTATCCCATACATCTATCCCATACATCTATCTCATACATCTATCCCATACATCTATCTCATACATCTATCTCATACATCTATCTCACATCTATCCCGTACATCTATCCCGTACATCTATCCCGTACATCTATCCCATACATCTATCCCGTACATCTATCCCGTACATCTATCCCATACATCTATCCCGTACATCTATCCCATACATCTATCCCATACATCTATCCCATACATCTATCCCATACATCTATCCCATACATCTATCCCATACATCTATCCCATACATCTATCCCGTACATCTATCCCGTACATCTATCCCATACATCTATCCCGTACATCTATCCCGTACATCTATCCCGTACATCTATCCCATACATCTATCCCATACATCTATCCCGTACATCTATCCCATACATCTATCCCTTACATCTATCCCTTACATCTATCCCGTACATCTATCCCGTACATCTATCTCATACATCTATCTCATACATCTATCCCATACATCTATCCCATACATCTATCCCGTACATCTATCCCGTACATCTATCCCGTACATCTATCCCGTACATCTATCCCATACATCTATCTCATACATCTATCCCATACATCTATCCCGTACATCTATCTCATACATCTATCCCATACATCTATCCCGTACATCTATCCCGTACATCTATCTCATACATCTATCTCATACATCTATCCCATGCATCTATCCCGTACATCTATCCCGTACATCTATCCCGTACATCTATCCCGTACATCTATCCCATACATCTATCCCGTACATCTATCCCATACATCTATCCCGTACATCTATCCCGTACATCTATCTCATACATCTATCTCATACATCTATCCCATACATCTATCCCGTACATCTATCCCGTACATCTATCCCGTACATCTATCCCGTACATCTATCCCATACATCTATCTCATACATCTATCCCATACATCTATTCCGTACATCTATCTCCTACATCTATCCCATACATCTATCCCGTACATCTATCCCATACATCTATCTCATACATCTATCCCATACATCTATCCCGTACATCTATCTCATACATCTATCCCGTACATCTATCCCGTACATCTATTCCGTACATCTATCCCGTACATCTATCCCATACATCTATCTCATACATCTATCCCATACATCTATCCCGTACATCTATCCCGTACATCTATCCCGTACATCTATCCCATACATCTATCCCGTACATCTATCCCGTACATCTATCCCATACATCTATCCCGTACATCTATCCCGTACATCTATCCCGTACATCTATCCCATACATCTATCCCGTACATCTATCTCATACATCTATCCCATACATCTATCCCGTACATCTATCTCATACATCTATCCCATACATCTATCCCGTACATCTATCCCATACATCTATCCCGTACATCTATCCCGTACATCTATCCCGTACATCTATCCCATACATCTATCCCATACATCTATCCCATACATCT
>JAXIVJ010009124.1:32500-42500 GCA_036785665.1 Chirona hameri
GGGACTGCCGGCGGCCGGGCTGACTGGGCAGCAGCCGCCCTCCTACTCCAGGCTGTAGATGGACCTGGACGACTTCAGATGGCAGGGAGCAGCTGCAGCGGCAACGGTGAATCCAGCCAAGGAGCTTTGGAGGCCGCAGCGATAGCACGCCCCTTCAGCAGCCGGAAACCGCAGCACGGAGCGCACCACCGGCCCCGTGCTGAGCTCAGCGAGGGCAAGGGCAGTCCGGCGTTGGCGGCACGGCACAGGGTGCGGGGCAAACTGAGCGAGGCGCGCACATAGCCGCCGACGGGGCTCGAGCCGAGCAGCCGACGCATGCAGCCAACTGATGGCACGTCCTTCGCACCGGCAGGCGCACCAAACCTCCGCAGTCTACTCGCGCTCGCTCCCTCGTCGTTCCCTCGGAACATCTCTCGGAGGAGGTGGAGGCGGCCTGCTCGGCACCCACAGGGCACTCTGGCGAGCCAGGACCACTCGCATCCGCCGCGCCGATCAAGGCAGCAGTTCCTGGGAGCCGGCCGCCGGCAGGGTTGCCAGCGCGCAGAGGGTGCCAACACTCCGCGCCGCTGTCGCAAGGCATAGTCCCCTGGTGCTGGCAGGTCACTTTAAAGTTCAATTCTGGAAGTGAAATAAAGGTTGAATGTGAGCAGGGGAAACTAATAGAGGTTGATAGATAAGGAGAAAAGGAGCGGTGATGGGAAGTGAGACGGCGAGCAGGCAGGGGCCGTAAGGCTAAGCCTGTAGTCAGCACCCTTTTAGCCTTTTATTTGGAATGACCGCAAGATAAGATATGAAATTCAGTTTCCGAGTGATTGGCGTTTTAAGTTAATATGTATGAGAACTAGACAATTTAACAAACTTAACCAGGAAAATAAAGACAGACATGACAAACATGTTTATTTGTTTATTTGTTTATTTGTATTATCACCAACAGAGGAAACTCCACTTACAGGAGAAGTCATTGGTCAACCCTCGCCCTACGGGGGTCCTAAAACGACCCCCTGAGGGTTTTCTTGCATAACTTTTTAAACATGCGGCGAAATTTGCTGAAATTTTGAGTAGCTAAGTATATAACAATTATACGTAAGCTTTAAATATTTCATTAAAATTGGTTGAGAAATTTGGAAAATACTGATGTTTTGCTGACGTCATGTTGGTGGAAAAACGATAAATGTTTGAACAAATGTAGACAACAGATTTTTGAAGCAAATTGCAAACACAATTAAACAAAGATAGAAAATGTAATTTTCTTTCAAATGGCAATCTCGGATTTGCGAAATTTTGGGTTAACCCCTAAAATGAACAAAACTTATTTTTTTTAAAAATCACCAAAAAATCAAAATTTTGAAAGATGTTAAAAAACGGAATATATGTGAGAGAAATGGGTATGGACAATACTCAAGCACAATTTCAAAGAAATATCTATATTTTTGACTGAGTGATGGCTCCCCAAGCATAAGAAATTCATGACGTCATTTTTTAAATATTTTTTTTGACTTTTTTGACCAGATACGAATAAATAATTACCTTTTCTATATTTCTGAGACAAAACTGGTATAGGAACATGCCTTTTTATTTACATTTATCAATTTCTCATTTTGAGGTTTTCTGACAGAGCCAAATCACTGTTCTGGACGTGGTCGATCGAGGTCATTCACTTGACCTGGAAGGTCACTCGTTCACCCGAAACCTAAAAATTGCATACCGATAGATTCCAAACATGACAGGCAACATGTTGATTCTTACCGCGTTGCTCTATGTTGCTTGGTTTGGAAGTTAACAGGGGGTCTTTTTAGGATCCCCCCGTAGGGCGAAGGTGAAAAAAGCCCCCGTAGGGCGAGGGTTAAAACACACATTGTATCACACTGACATAAATGAACTAAATAAATAAATAAAGGTAAAAGGTACAAAATGAAATACAAGAGTAAACGAGCACACTGACAGTAAAAGTAAACTATACTGATAGATAGCAGTGCTACACTATAACAAGTAAATAGGCTACCACAGTGATACACATTTTCGCACCCCACACTACCTGTTCATTGACATAACATAAGACTTCACATGACTTCTAAAAGCGTAAGTATCATCGGCGAACATGTCTGCGGTAACGTCTTCTCGCTTAAGAATACATTCATTTATCGTGGGGCTCTGCAGTATAACCCAGATCTTACGGTGCTCACTCGTGCTCGGAGCACCGTGAGTAGAGTATGCGTGCGGGTCGATCGAGCAGGCGCGTGCAAAGAGAAAGAGCGCAGCAAAGTTGAAGAGTCATATTTGGCCAGGACGACGTTGCGGAGGAAAAAGTCATGCTGCACTCTCCGAGATTTTATAGATGGAATGCTAAAGTGGTGCAGCAGGTCACCATACGAGAGAGAGGAGGTCCGACTAGAAGTGTGATTTAGAAGACATATGAGAAATGTGTGCTGTACTCGATCGATCCGCACTGTGTGGGAATCGGCCGCCCCGCCCAGATCACACTGCAGTACTCTAAAATGGAGCGAACATTAGCAAAGTACGCAGCCTGCAAGGCTGCGCGATTAAATCTAGAGCCTTTTGATCCTGTTTGAAAGGACCGAATCATCAAACCCAATGAACGGTTTGCTCGGCTTACAATGTTCGAAATGTGAGATGTAAAAGGTAGCTTGGTGTCGAGAACGACCCCCAGGTTTCTCATCTCAGACACATGCTCGATCTCCGTTTCATTGATAAAATAGTGTGCCCGGACGGGCGCGCGCCTGAGGGTCATCGTGAACAATTTGCATTTGATGGGAGTTAGCGCGAGACCCCACTTGACTGACCAGGCTACCAGACGACCGAGATCATCCTGCAGCACTAGTCCGTCAGCGGGCGACTCAATTTTTCGAAAGATTTTGGCGTCATCGGCGTACATAAGACAGCCGGAGCGAATGCCAAGAAGCAAGTCGTTAATAAAGAGTGCAAAAAGGAGTGGGGCAGGAGAGGACCTTCTGGAACACCAGAAGTTACTGGTTTCCAGTCGGAAGTTTTGCTGTTAACGATCACCCTCTGACGCCTATCTGACAGGTACGAGACAAACCATTTGAGAGCAACGTCCTGCACACGATAGGACTGTGTTAACTTGTGAATGATGAGTTTGTGATTAGCACTCTGAAAAGCGGCCGAATAGTCTGTATATATGGCAGCCGTCTGGTACCCGTCTGATATGGCCTCCCACGTAGTCTTAAGAAAGACTGCTAGGTTAGTAGAACAAGATTTCCCCTCGGATAAAACCATGCTGCTCGTCACATAACACTGGGGACACATGGCGAAACAGCTCCTCGAAAACGATGCGTTCTAAGATCTTTCCGAAGAGAGAAACAGGGAAACTGACCTATAGTTGGAAGGTTGACGTTTATCGCCTTTCTTGAAAATTTGGATAATATTCGCCTGCTTCCATCTCTCCGGAAATACACCAGTTCTCAAAGACGCATTACACAGTTTGGTCATCGGGACTACAAGCTCCTCGGCATGTGAATAAATATAAGTACATAAATAAATAAATAAATAAGTAAATAAATAACCAAGAAAAATCCAACAGAAAGAGATATGGGTAAATGTTGATAAATTGGTATCATTAGGATGGTTGGGCAGGAATTAAGGACAAGGACAGTGTGGAGTCCTGCCAGTACACATATGTAGAAAGTAAGGTGTATTTAGATATGCTTAATACTGATCGATAAATATTTTCTTAGATACTTTTTTGAAAAATGTTTTACCTCGTGGAACGTCCTCCAACTTTGATATGTTTTACCTCCGCACGACCCCCGAAAGCTACATTATCCCAAGTGGGGTAAGACCACCTATTTGGAATCGCTGGTCTAGAGGTACATATCTGGCGACTTAAACCAGTTCAGCATGCACTTAGCTCTATTATGACTGTGAAATAGGAGACGTTTGTAAAAGCAATGACGTCAAAACCACGTGTAAAAAACATGTGTAAAACAGCGTGAATGGAATATTGCTCTCGGAATTGCGGAAGCTCTCGTCTCGCACACATCCAGTACGTTTTCCATCCACTGTTGTGTAACCGAAGCAAACACAGGTTGTAAATCTTGCCTGGGAGACGCAGCCATTGCTTATTCGATAAAAAGCGCGGCCGACGACAGCCGAGACAGTCCTGTCACAGTTGAGGAATGGATACATCAGGCGAGGTCACAGCGACGCCGCCGACGAATAACGGGATTGACAATGACGGAAACATAACTGGTATTCGACTGTCTCTGACGGACGACTGGCGAAGTACAGTGTTCTGGATGCATCAGCAGAGAGATGATAAATAAACTCACAATGTTCCGTCTTTTTGGTCTCGTGCCGCATTTGTCGCGCTCCTGTGGGGCGGACCGCAGACGACTCAGTTGGGTTTGATGGATGGGGCGCTTACGGCGCGCAAAATTGATGACGCAGCAGTGTCGTCAAGCGGACAGTTAATAATTAACATGAGTGGCAACTGTGCTGACGGATTGGTGCAAAAATGACTGGAGCGTTTCAGAACGGAGATGAGGACAAAGAATGGGTGGGATGTTGAAATCGTTGACTAGCTCAGGTTCGTTGGAAGAAAAGTGCATCGTGCTAATGCGGCAATGAGTTCATACATTATTTACATTATCCTATGTCGAGGGCTTGGTGTAAAAGTAAGTGATGTTTGGCAGGGATTGCCTCACGGAATACCATTTGGTGGGAAATATTCAGTTTGTAAACATGCAAGATAAATTTATCTTTGAAGTCATCCATATCAGTGTGCTCAACACCAAATATTAATGTATGACTTATCTGAAGGCTGATGGCGTCCAACTCGGCGAAGACTGACTACATATACGCTCAAATAAAAACGAAGACATATTGATGATTTATTAGCAGAAAAAATGCGATAGATTGTATCAAGTTACAATCTTGATATATAAGTATCAAGTTAAAATATTTTTGGCATTGTCTAGTGAGAGACATGCTGTCTCCTGGCCCATGGTAAGTATTATTTGCTTTGTGTTTTACCATGTCCTATTGTCCTGCGAGCAGAGGCGGATTTTTTTTGTTTTTCGTTGTGGTTGTAATTGAGTCGGCGCCCCGGGGGGGGGGGGGGTTGGGGGGAGGGTAGTAAAGGCGACTAAAAAAACGAAAATGTGCAAAATTGAAAATAGTTAAATACCATAGAATTAACATAGGTTGTGTTATCTGTTTGATTTTCACAAACAGTTTACAGATGACTGAGTGAAACGCGAGCTATACATGAACTATCCCAGCTATCCAACATCCAATTATCAATCCGTTGCTGTTTGGCTACGTAAAGATCGCTGTACATTCTGCACGTATACACCATACAGTAACTGGATGTTCGGATCAACAGCAACGAAATGAGAGAAAGAATCGCGCGCACGACAATCTGCAGCTCACTTAACATCGATGCATCAGCGCCAGCTTCACATGGAGAGTAAATCAACAATCAACACATATACTTGGCTACATGCAGGCACCTATACATATAGTCTTTCTAAGTCATTTTGGAATAATGTGTTGTATTATTGGATTTTAAATGCTATTTGATGGCAAAGGTGACTAACATTTTAAAGTTTCTCCTTTTCTGTTCTCATATTTATGAATTGTTTTGTTACACCACCTTTTTTTCTCTTTTTTCCCGGATCCGCCTATAGCCATTTTCCGGGGGGAGTGACATCTGGCAATTTGCCAGGAAAAGAATTACGTTAACCGGTTTATGTGAACCCGGAGCAAGCTAGGGAGTAGGGTGACTGTTTTACGTTAGTTTATTGTTCAATGAAAATATAATATATATCTTACGTTAAGTATTTCGTTCAAGGTCAAAATTAAATAAAACACGAGACACACATACATACACTTTTTATTCCATACACACACAGACACACACACACATTTGAACATACACTTGCGAAACGGTGTCAGTGTTGATGGAGCCGAGGCGCCATCATTGCGGCAACGGGATGCTGTTGCCAGTCCCCTGGCTCCGGCGCCCCGGCGAGACCTGGTTGTGGGGTGTATTTGCTGGGAGAAAACTCCTAACTAATACAAAACCCAGCGTCTATCGCAAAGGGGAAAAACCTGCGCAGAAAGCCAAAATTGCGCTAGGCAAAAAAAAACTGTTATATTTAATTAAATAATCGTGTTTGGTAAAGGAAATCAAAGAGGAGGCCAATCAATTATGGATAATTATCGCCTAACAGCGTTTGTAAATTCAATGTGATGCGATTCCGTTGCGTGTATTCTATTATTTTCTGGCGTTTTGCGTTGTGCACTGGGCAAGTAATCAGTAAATGTTTAATAGTGTAGCGCGGATAACCTGGGCAGTGTTGGCAATTTGACGGCGGAAGGTTTTCCATAATATAATAATGAGTACTTTTTGTATGACCTAGGCGGAGGCGTGCTAGTACTATTTCTTTTTCTCGACAATTCTGATGACTGGATATAAAATGTTGGATTTTTGGTTTTATTGGATGTAGGTGGAAATGCGGAGCAGCATCCCACTCACGCTAGCGCAATATGCTAAGTTGTGAATTTATATAATTTAAAACATCTGATACTGGACTTGGTAAATGGTAATCCAGCCGCCACTTTCCCACACGTCAGGGATGGGGTGCGTCTGCGCGTGCGCACGTGCACACCCCTATTCTATATCTCAGGAATGGCTGAGCCGATTGTGTTCAAATTTAGTATGTGGTTGCCACTTCTGTGGTTGCCACTCTCTAGTATGTGGTTGCCACTCTCAGCCGCCACTTTCCCACAAGTCAGGGATGGGGTGCCCCTGCACGTGCGCACGTCCCATAGGCGTACCCAAGGGGGGGGGGGTAAACGGAGCAATTGCCACCAACCACCCTGAAGTACGTGCCCCTTGGCCGTATGCGCCCCTTTGGAAATAGGACCCGAAGGGCCCTATCTCGGGAAAAATGAATGTTTTTATATAACAAAATTGAAAATATGCCCCTCTAAAAATATGGTGGGCCAAATTCAGTGAGTTTTTTTGTGGGGGTACATATGCCCCCCCCCCTCCCCCTGATAAAAAATGCCCCCTCCTGGAGTGAATCCTGGGTACGCCACTGGCACGTGCACACCCTTATTCTGTATCTCAGGAACGCCTGAGCCGATTGTGTTCCAAATTTGGTGTTTGGTTAGTGACCTCTCATCCGCCACTTTTCCACAAGTCAGGGGTGGGGTACCTCTGCACGTGCGCACCCTTTCTTTGTATAGCAGAAACTACTTGCTCGATCGAGTTGAAATTCGCCATACATTTCCTTCGCGCTCGCTCGTTCATCGCCAACTACGGCGCCTTACTGGTATGTGAATGGTGTGAGGTCAAATGCAGCTTCTATCATCCCTATTGTATCATTAGACTTTCCAACAAATAATTTAAGCACATTTGGGGGTATATACATATACACGCAATCACTGCGTTCGATAACAATGCCAAAAATGCCAAGGAGCGCATAACAATCAAATTTTAGCACATTTGACCTCATTTGACCTTGTAGATATTACCTAGGGTCATGGAATTTTCACAAAACAGAGTTACGCACAGAACCTCTCCACCCTACAGTTTTCGTTATTATATTTCTTATCGGGGCCTTTATCTGCCCCCCCTTCCATTGCGTGTCATTTGCAGAGGCCCTCCAGGGCGCGTGTTAATAAAACCCTATACATACCTCTTTACAGTTCTACCTTGCATCTCACGTTCCAAAGAACATATTAATGCACGTTATTAGTAGTACACACCTCCTGCCTTTGACATGGATCAAATTACTGACTATCAATCAAACCGGGAATCATCCTCCCGTAAAGGCGGGATGACACCAGGACGTCATATGAGTCGTATGAAAGCCATCAATACATCGGTGATTACGTGCGAGCGCTTCGAGCTCGCTCGTCCTTCCGTGAAGTAGGGGAAAAATCGGAATATGAGCGACCGGGCCCGACCCGTGGCGACACTTTTCAGAAGCTCATATATATGTAACCGCACGTCCGATTGACAAGCAGGCTTCTTTGCTGAGTAGCCTCATCCACCCTATATCCCTGTTTAGGACCAGTGCCGACTCACGTGGGTAACTATCACTGCGTGGCGCGTGCCGCGTGAAGGGTGTTGAAAAGTTCTTTCTCGCAAAAACTTCGCAACGGCTCGGCCGATTGTGTGCAAATTTGGTCTGTGGTTACTGGTTAGGGACCCGTCAGCCGCCGCCTTCCCACAAGTCAGGAGTGGGGTGCCTCTGCACGTGCGTACGTGCACACCTCTATGCTATATATCAGGAACGGTTGAGCCGAGTGTGTTCAAATTTAGAGTGTGGTTAGGGACTTATCAGCCGCCACTTTCCCACAAGTCAGGCAGGCACGTAACCAGGATTTCGTCCAGGGGGGGGGGGGGACGGCGCCTCGAAAGGGCCTCTTCCCGAGCGTTGAAAGGACTCCTTCCCAAGCGTTGAAACCTTTCTCCCCCCCCCCTAAAAAAACGGATGAAAAGGCACGTTACAAGGATGGAAAATGCAGTATGACAGGTATGGCATGGGCCATACCAACTTTTAGGAGCTGGAGTTAGCAAACTGCCATATAAAATTTGGAACCAGCGACACCAATTTGGAATCAGCTATACCAAATTGGAATATTTTGTTCAGGTCAAGACCTGGAACTCTTAAACAAATTGCACCGCGGAGCGGCGCGAAAATTTTGAGTCTTATGCCCTGGATATGCTTTATCATCAATGCGTCGCATTGTGTATGGTGCGGACCTCTAAAAATGCTATATTGTCCGTTTTTAAAGTGCGGTAAAAAAGGTGCTAAAGTGAACTATTTTGCCCAATTATATAGGAAAGTAGCAACATAACACATAAATGGGCCGAGAAACGGGTCGATTTTTTTTTCTAACCCGCATATAATTGAATTTGTAGCTAAATTGCGCCGCGAAGAGGCGCGATTTTTTGTATAGTTTTATTCCCTGCACAACTGCATGATTACTGTTGAAAGGCCCAGGGTCCCTTCAGATCGTCTAGGAGCCCTTCTGACCTTTTCGACGCCCTTCCGACCTGCCCAGGGACTCATCTGGGATCCGCGAAGCGAAAAGACATGATGTGGATAGTGCTATATATATACTAGAGGCCGGCAATGCGATCGGGGCATTGCCTTAGGGTCAAAATCGTACGATAATTCCGTATTTTGGCCCCAGCCGGCCAGGCCACCGCTGACTGGCCGTTGCGGTGACCTCAGACTGTGACGTCACCACAAGCCGCCATTGGGCGGCGTGCCGGCCGGGTCTCAGTGCTGTGCGGCGCAGTATCCTTCTGTGCGGCACAGTATCCACGGCCGGCCCGCTCCTTCAAAATGGTAATTTGGTTTTACCCCCCTGGAGGGTTTATTTTGCCCCCCTCAGGATCGTCAGCCATTAATGGATTTTGGGCCGCTGTATCGCGCACGTGACCTGCGAGTATCAAGTATGTGTCACCAACCGTGTGACCTGAGGAGGCAAAAAATGAAAAAATGTGTGCGCCAACTTTTTTGCACTTAGAACGTGACACGTGCCATCGATTGACCCGAAAATGAAACCATCATCTGTGCGCCGTTTTGCCGCATCGAACGGTGCCACCCGCGTCGAAATCGGCCCAGCCGTTTGGGCTCCACGTGCCAATATGTTCCGTTGGACAGACACACACACACGCACACACACACAAACAAGCTCCTCCCACTTTCCGAGCGACGGCCCCGTGGAAATCTTCGAACTCAGAAAACATGTAAACATGTTTCTCTTCTTTCTACGATTGTGAACTAGAGGCCGGCAATGCGATCGGGGCTTTGCTTTGGGGTCAAAATCGTACGATAATTCTGTAGTTTGGCCCCAGCCGGCCAGGCCACCGCTGACTGGCCGTTGCGGTGACCTCAGACTGCGACGTCCCCACAAGCCGCCACTGGGCGGCGCGCCGGCCGGCTCTCAGTGCTGTGCGGCGCAGTATCCTGCTATGCGGCACAGTATCCACGGC
>JAXIVJ010009124.1:47500-52399 GCA_036785665.1 Chirona hameri
GGGCATAGACGAGGAACTGTGCTGGGGTCTTAAAATCAACGTTGCAGGCACTCGGCGCCAGGAACAAGTACATTGTTTTACCGCAACTAACAAGAAAGAAAAAAAATCGCAGCGGCATCCTGGACAGAGCATCCGACTCGACGTTGCAAATCCCGCTGATATGATGCGCCGCGATCATCAGGTCGTGCTGAAAGGCGCCGCGATCATCAGGTCGTGCTGAAAGGCGCCACGATCATCAGGTCGTGCTGAAAGGCAAAGGACCAAATTGCCTGAGAGATCGCATCTAAAAGTGTGTCAGAAGAACCAAACTTGTTTATCAACGCAACAGTCGTAATGTTGTCCGACAGAATTTCTGCTTTTTTTTCCCAACAAGAGACGATTGAACGGAAAGAAGGGCTCACGGTAGTTGGAGGACTCGCTGCTCACCGTGGGACACCAGCAGCCGGAAGCGGTACGACACGCTGGTCCGCTCAGCACAGCGCCCCAGCCGGGCTCCGAAGCGTCCGTCCGCAGCTGTAAGTCGAACTGCGCGGGCGGCAGCAGAAGCCTCCCGTTCCAGCTGTCGAGCGAGTGGACCCACCAGCTCAGATCCGCCACCGCCTCCACTGACCACTCGAGGAGGCCTCCCACGAGCGCCTGGAGTTGACCAACTGGTAAACGTTTCGAAGTTTCAACTTACAGGGGAAAACAGCGGCGAGCATACTGATGCAGCAGCCCGCGAAGCGCGCCAAAAACCGCGCTGAAATACGCGGACGTTTGAGGGCACGACAGATGTCCTGCTTCAGCTTTGAAACCTTGGATTTTGGCACGGCAATGGCAGGCGGCCGGTCGGGAGCAGCGCAACGAACATCGAACCCAAGGTACGTAACAGTATCGGATGGGTTTAGACACGATTTCTCATAATTAACAGCTAGTCCTAGATCAGCCAAAGTGTGGAGACAAACCTGAAGGTTGGCCGAAATGTCGGACTGTGAGCCAGTCAGAAGAAAATCGTCAACATAGGCCATAATGGACAACTGATGAACGCTACGTAAATACTCAATGACGGCTCGGATGCACTTGTGAAAAAGTACGGCGACCCAGACCATCCAAAGGGAAATTTAAGCCACACGTGCCAGCTGCCACCGTACTGAAACCCCAGGTAAGTGCGGTAGTCTGGGTGTACCGAGAAGTGATAAAAACCATCACCAAGTCGAGTGTGACTGCGCGTTCATTGGTGTCCATAATTTGTGGGAGAATCGAAACATCTTCGGATGAGAAACGAGGAACATCACAGAACTCATTAACCCTCGCCCGGGTAGGGGGTGGATCCACCCCCCCCCCCTAGGGTTTTCTGGAATAACTCGCGTAGTGTCTAACCGATTGCGATGAAACTTTGAGTACCCTACTTTGGATTTTTTTTGACACGGAATCTGACAAATTTGAATTTTTAACCCATATGACCCGTGACCTATGACCTATTTCTCAAGATCATGTCAGACGCAACTGGCGTCCCGCAGATCGATTCTGGTAATTTGTGCAGTTTCCGAGTGTGTGTTGTTCAGGAGCATATGCAAAGGTGATTCCAGGTGACAGTTGTGGTTTCCACTGAGATTGTGACCTCGATTGACGTTTTCAGAGGTCAACTTAGGTCATTGACCTCCGATGACCTCATATTACTTGTTTGGGTTTCCGGTGGTTTCTAGGACAATTTGTGACCCTGATTTCAAATTTGGGATCCATTTTAGATAATTATATGTTCCACTGGGGTCATACACATCCACAGGTCAACCAAGGTCACTGATCTCCGATTACCTGACATGACCTTTTTGGAATTTGGCAGTTTTTAGGACTTTTTGTGACGCTGATTACGAATTTTGCACCTATTAAGCATTATGATATGCTCATTCACGATTCTAGCTCGATACAATTCAATTTATACGCATTTTCGATTTTGATGACTTTTGGGTCATTGACATGGCCTCAGAGGTCACCTAATGACCCAATACCTTAAAATCGGGTATCAGCGGTTTCTTCTCGTCACAAGCAACACGCTCGTCTTTGAATCGAAGCTCTAGCTCAATTAGAGGCGAAATAATAAGGGAGGGTCGTACCTACCCCCCCCCCCCCTACCCGAACACGTAGTGATTTTGCCCTACCCGGGCGGGGTTTAACATAACGTAAGTCGCAGATGAACCTAAATTTGCCATTCTTCGTAGGCACGACTTTTAATGGCGACACACATTGCGGCATTTCATGAGCACATTTCATGAACACGTTCATGAACACGGCATTTCATGAACACGCTCCACGACCCCGTTGGACGACAATTTGTTAATCTCGGCGCGAACAAATTTACTCTCGACATCATTAAAAGACGGATTATTGAACATGCAAGGCTCGGGTTCACGGAAAAGGGCATTTTGATACCGTTTGTAACCCAGTCAATCACCATACTGGGAGCGCCAATGCGCTCCCAAGCAGAAGGACACAGCGGCATCACTTACGGATGAGACACCACCAGCACCAAGATGAGACGGTTTCACTCGACCCTCCCGCCGCCCGCGTGCCGCGCCAGGGTATAGTCACGTGACCCGGCGAGGTCGGGTCGGCCGCGGGCGGGAGTCCAGTCAGCTGGCGGCGTGCCAGGTCCCGGCCGGCGAAACTGCTCGAAGCGGTAGCCGAGGCCGCCTCCCCGCCCAAAACCGAGCTGCGAGGAGAATCCACGGCCGTAGGATGACGCCGAACTGACCTGTCGAGATGGGCGAGCACCGGCTATGGAGACGGCGCGGTGAAGGTTCTCTCGGACACTCGGCGGGAAGGCAGCCGGGTTCTGTTGCAGTGTGGCGAACAGCTTCGACGTGCCTTCATCGAACTGGTCACTGACCAGTAACTGTGTATACTCCTCTTGGAGGTAACGGAGGTGGGCCAATGACACCGTTGTTATGCTTGAAAGCGAAGGGTCAGCCGCTTCACAGGTAGACAACAGCTTGAGAACGGTTTCTTGGAACCTGGCGGACTTCTGCATCAGGTTAAACTTCGGCAGATCAGACCTGCTGACGCCGGCACGGCTGTCCCCGACTACCAGATCAGACGGTAGTTGTATCTTCGCCACGCTCTCTTTGATAGCGCGTAACTCACTTTGAAGCTCGCTGTATGAGCCACAGACGGCACTCTGCGTCGGTAGACGCTGCTCGTCAACTGCGACGTGCCGACGACCGGCGTTGTCGGATTCACTCGGCTCCTCCATTCCTCTCCCACTGACCCACGGAGTAGCTCAGGGCTCCATCGTCGGACCAGTCCTCTTCCTCATCTTCATCAACGACCTGTCCTCCTTCCTCACCCACGGCCGCCTCCTGTCCTACGCCGACGACACCCAGCTCCTTGACCATTCCTCACCCACTGCCGACGGCCTATCCAACCTGAAGGTGCGGGTCGAAGAGTCGATTCTCCATCTCCAAAATTGGTTTCAGGCAAACAGTCTGAACATGAATCCGAACAAGACTTTCTTTACCATCATCGGAACCAAAGCATCCCTAAAAAAGGCCAAAGACTTTCACATCACTCTGTCCGGCTCGAAAATTTATCCATGCCAAAATGTAAAAATACTCGGAGTCCTCCTCGACCAGCACCTGCCATGGGAACCTCATATATCCATGGTGGTCCGACGATGCAACGCCATCCTTTCATCCCTATACAAGATCCGTCATCACTTCACACCTGAAGCCCTTAAACTCCTCATCCACGCCCACGTATTTCCCCATATCCAATACTGTCTATCCGTTTGGGGAGGAGCCGCCCAGTGTCACTTGCACCGAGTGCAAAAGACTGTAGACTTCGCGGCCAGGCTGGTGACGGGAGTGCGGCGTTTTGAGCATGTGACACCTGCCCTGGTATCGCTTGGCTGGCAGAGAGTCGATGAGATGGTGCGCCAGCACGACCGCATCCAGGTGCACAGAGCGCTTAACGCCGAGCAGTGTCCTCCCGCCATCAGGGCCATGTTTGTCCGGCGAGCCCATGTATCGCTACGCGAGTCCCGAGCTGCTGCGGCAGGAGCGCTGGAACTGCCGTTGTGTAAGCTGTCGAGCAGCCAGCGTGCGTTTGCATTTAGAGCGGCGAAAACCTGGAACACTGACATCTCTAAGGTCTAAGGTGAACACCCGCAGTCGGGGTTGCGGTTTCCGATATGTGGATAGCATGTGACCTGCATTGACCGCTTCAATTTTCTTATGGTTGGTGGTTAAGCCTCATACCGTGCGATGACAGGCCTACCATGTACAATGTGTTATCTTTTACTGACCGCGATCGTATTGCTTTTTATCGTGTTTACACTGTGCCTTTGTATTTAGATATCACTACACATGTACTCTGACTGGATACGTAAAAGCCACAACGTGGATGTATCTTAATACATGACTTTGACTTTGACTTTGACACTCGCGGCTGTCGCGGTGAACTGCCCAACGGCGGGCTTATCACGTTTCACACTGCACTCAGACACCAGCGTCTCAGCCGGTCGAATCTCGCAGACAACTGCGCCGCACTTTCCGCCAGACTCGCTGCGTCCGTATCCGCCAGTGCGTCCTTATCCGCCATACGCGTATGCAGATTTGGTGGTCGTCTATAAAATAACGGCGACCACACACTATAACAAACGCACGGAGAGCCGCGTACTGGTCGGAGAGCGGGACCGAACCAGGCGCGCGCCGATCGACGCCATCTTGAAAATGGTACGTCAGCTGATGATTCGGGCATAAGGGGAGGGGCAACTGTGGCAACTGGACACACTGGGGAACTGGATAAAATCGGCGGATACGCGGCTACTAAATGTAATGACTAATGTGTAAGACCGTAATGTTGCGAGATTTTCTTGTTGATCTTATTCGTAGTTAAAGGGAATATTTCACCTTGGGAAAGGTA
>JAXIVJ010009125.1:0-52396 GCA_036785665.1 Chirona hameri
AAAATCCGAACGCTGCACTAGATGTTTGTGCGAGTGTATTGCGAGTTCGTTCGTGGGAGTGTGCGATGTTCGTGCGAGTGTCAAACCAACCAATAGAACATGCCTCTTCCCACATGGGCTTTTAATGTCACCACCAGGGGGCAGGAAAGGAAGGTACCAGGTCAGACCACCAGGAGCATGACAGAAGGTACCAGGTCAGACCACCAGGGGGCAGGGCAGGAGATGCGAGGTCAGACCACCAGGACAAGAGGTACCAGGTCAGACCACCAGGGGCAGGACAGGAGAGTATCAGTTAAGACAACCAGGGGGCAGGCCAGGAAGGTACCAGGTCAGACCACCAGGGGCCAGGAAAGGAGGGTACCAGGTCAGACCACCAGGCGCCAGGACAGGAGGTCAGACTACCAGGGGGCAGGACAGGAGGTAACTGATAAGACCAACTGGGGCAGGACAGGAGGGTACCAGTTGAGACCACCAGGGGGGGGGGGGGCAGGACAGGAGGGTACCACTTCAGACCACCAGGGGGGGGGGGGGACAGGAGGGCACCAGGTCAGACCACCAGGGGTAGGACAGGAGAGTATCAGATAAGACCACCAGGGGCAGGACAGGAGGGTACCAGGTCAGACCACCCTAGGGGCCATGACAGGAGGGTATCAGGTCAGAGCACCAGGCGACAGGATAGGCGGTACCAGGTCAGACCACCAGGGGGCAGGACAGGAGGGTACCAGGTGAGACCACCAGGGGCCATGACAGGAGGGTACCAGGTCAGACCACCAGGTGGCAGGACAGGAGGTACCAGGTCAGAGCACCAGAGGGCAGGACAGGAGTGTTGTGTTTCGGTTCGTTTCGTCTAGGCCGCGGAAACAGTAAACACCCGTGTCAGATATATTGCCGTGCCGGCCATAGGGACGCAACTGACACTGAGGCGCCCGTGACCCCGCCCGGCGTCCCTCGGACCATACAATGCCCTCTGGGTATGCGCTGGCAGAGGTGCGCTCAGGGACGGAGCTGGCGGTCGCGAGACAGGGGCGACTCCAGGCAATACAGTACGGAGGGTTAGGCCACAACATAACACTTCCCCCAAGACGGTGGCTTAATTGCAGAAAGTAAATCGTCTTCTAACAAAGCACGCGCACAGCGAAACAAATACGGCGACAACACTAATCGCAGTACGTGGTGTCGCCCCAACGAACTGTCAGGCGCTGGGGCGGCCGCCGTGAGCGGCAGCTGCTACGGTCTCTTCAGACGGGTCCGCGTCGCTGGACCATGTAGGCAGGCCTCCGGCTGGTGGCACGTCTCCGTGTCCGCCGGGCTGGGCCGGCTGCGCCGCTGTACTCCGGGCGCGGCCGCTACTCGTGAGTGGCGCTGCGGTCGCGGCTGTGTCAGCGGCTGCCGCTAGGGGCGCTGTAGTCGCTTGTATAGATGTCGCCACCGTCTGGACTTTCTCTGCCGGAGGCGTGGTGTGCTTGATCTGCGCTGGGAAGTCGGCTGACAGTATCCCCAGGGCGACTGAGTCGAACCAGCTGATCAGCACGCCCGTCAGCTCTCTGATGACGTAGACGGTGACGTCGACAGAGCGATCGCCCAGTTTCAGCGTTCCACAGAACGCTCCGAGGCAGTCGAGTGGGCGGCGTCCCACGGCGGTGAAGTTCGTCTGTAGGTCCTCCTTCAGCCGAGAAGTGTCGATGCCGATGGACTGAGCGACGTCACTGCCCATGACTGTCGCCTCAGCTCCGGAATCTGGCGTGCACTGCAGCGTGCTGTTTCCGGCCGGATGACACAGATGAACCTTGATCGTAGGCGTTGGATGGGTGCAGACGCCACGGATGTACACGTCCGAGATGACGCGCTGGACGCTTCGTCCGTGCTGTGCTGACCGTCCTCTCTGCGCTGCAGATCCACGGTCAGGGTCCGGGGGCGGTGCAGCGGCAGAAGCTGGTCCCGTGCGGGCGGCCTGACGACACACCACCGCATAGTGTCCGACCTTGCCGCATGTGTGGCACGTGGCGCCAGCGGCGCGGCACGTGGCGGCGTCAGAGTGCTTGTCGCGACCGCACCGCTGACACTGGCCTCCGGGCCCGGGAGACTGGCCGGATGCGTCGCGCGATCGCGGGCCGCGCGATCTGTTGCGAGCTCTCCGGTAGGCTAAAAGTCGCGCCACGGACTGGCCCGCGGGGCCGCGGATGTCGGCACACGTGGCACGCGCGTTCTCAGACGCGCGGCAGATGTCGACAGCACGCTGAAGGGTGATGTCGGGCTCCTCTAGCATCCGCCTCACTGCTTCGTCGTCACGCGCGCCACACACCACCCGGTCGCGGAGCCGATTGTCCATGCACTGTTCGCAGAACGCGCAGAACGACGCAATCTCCTGTCCAAAAAGTCAAAATCCAAAAAGTCATCGAAACACTCTCCCGCCTCCTGCGCACACGAGTAAAAGTCACGACGGTCCACGAGTACGTTGCGCTGCTTCCGCAGATGCTTCTCCATGGCAGACACGATATTTGCCAGGGATGCGTTGTCGGCTACGTCCAGAGCGTATCTGATCGCACGGTGCCAGTCCTCGTCCAGGAGGCTGAGAAGCGCGGCGCGCTGGCCTGCGACGGGAAGCGTGGAGTCTCCGGTGAGCATCATGTAGCCGTGCAGCTTCTCCTTCCATACGGCGAAGTCACGCAGCGACGCCGAGGAGGTCAGGTACGGAGCTGGGGTCGTTGAGGCTGGCATCCTGACTGTGGAACGGGCGGCGGCTGCGGACCCTGGGTCCTCAGCGCCCGGACCCATCACGGCAGGAGGCTGGCGGCTCATCAGCCGCTCCAGCATGCCAGCGAGGCGCTCCTCTCGCTGCGTTGAGAGTTCCGCCTGCTGAGCGAGGCGCTCTTCTCGCTGAGCGGAGAGTTCCGCCTGCTGAACCAGCAGGGCGGACAATCTGTCCAGATCACTCATCGCACTGATACGCGGCACAGGCTAATCACAGACACGGTCACTGTTCGCAACACTACACGACCGCGCCATGTTGTGTTTCGGTTCGTTTCGTCTAGGCCGCGGAAACAGTAAACACCCGTGTCAGATATATTGCCGTGCCGGCCATAGGGACGCAACTGACACTGAGGCGCCCGTGACCCCGCCCGGCGTCCCTCGAGCCAGACAATGCCCTCTGGGTATGCGCCGGCAGAGGCGCGCTCAGGGACGGAGCTGGCGGTCGCGAGACAGGGGCGACTCCAGGCAATACAGTACGGGGTGTTAGGCCACAACATAACAAGGAGGTATCAGGTCAGACCACGAGGGGCAGGACAGGAGGGTACCAGATAAGAACACCAAGGGCAGGACAGAAGGTACCAAGTCATACCACCAGGAGGCAGGACAGGAGGGTACCAGATAAGAACACCAAGGGCAGGACAGAAGGTACCAAGTCACACCACCAGGAGGCAGGACAGGAGGTACCAGGTCAGACCACCAGGGAAGGAAAGGAGGTACCAGGTCAGACCACCAGGGGGCAGGACAGGAGGTACCAGGTCAGACCACCAGGGAAGGACAGAAGGTACCAAGTCATACCACCAGGGGGCAGGACAGGAGGTACCAGGTCAGACCACCAGGGAAGGACAGGAGGTACCAGGTCAGACCACCAGGGGAAGGACAGGAGGAGCCAGGTCAGACCACCAGGGGCAGGACAGGAGGTACCAGATAAGACCACCAGGGGGCAGGGTACCAGGTAAGACAACTGGGGTCAGGGTGTCTGATCCACTGGGGGGTCAGGGTCCTGCCCCTGGTGGTCTGATCTGGTACCCTCCTGCCCTGCCCCTGGTGTCTGATCTGGCACCCTCCTGTCCTGCCCCTGGTGGTCTGACCTGGTAACCCTCCTGTCCTGCCCCTGGTGGTCTGACCTGGTACCCTCCTGTCCTGCCCCTGGTGGTCTGACCTAGTACCCTCCTGCCCTGTCCCCTGGTGGTCTGACCTGGTACCTCTTGTCATGACCCTTGTGGTCTGACCTGGTACCTCTTGCCCTGACCCTGGTGGTCTTATCTGGTACCTTCTGTCCTGCCCCCTGGTGGTCTAACCTGGCACCCTCCTGTCCTGCCCCCTGGTGGTGACATTAAAAACCCATGTGGGAAGAGGCATGTTCTATTGGTTGGTTTGAGACTCGTACGAACATCGCACACTCCCACGAACGAATTCGCAATATACTCGCACAAACATCTAGTGCAGCGTTCGGATTTTAATTACGTATAATCGTGATGTCATGTGGACACTGTGTATCGCTGCAGGACGCGACTCGCCAGATAATAGCATACATGGATCACCAACGTCTCTGTCGCCATATCAAGTAACACTGATTACAAAAATAAATTACATAACATGAATCACGAAGCTATTACCATAACACAATGTACAAGTCATGGATCATGTACAATAAGTTGTGTTGTACTTTGAGAACCTTGCAAGTTCGTTTTACACATACACCATACAGACATCTAAACACTACAAGTGGTGCGTACACAGCGGTCAAGTGGATTTACACATTGAAGAACGAACAGCAGGACAGACGCACGTCCTCCCATCGTCGCGCGTGGTCACCGCCGCAATCGACAACCGTAGTCGTTCTCATCGTTGTACTGCTCTTCCTCCGGGTACTCCTGGCCGTAGCCGTCTCCCTGTTGGTCGTACGTACGACGCGTCGGTGTCGTATCCCTCCTCCGAGTATCCCTGCTGCTCCTCTCCGTACTGGTTGTACTGGTTGAACTGGTCATGGTGGCCGCGGCCTCCGCGGCCAGCCGGCTGATACTGCCCTCTACCTGCAGGCTGACCTCGGGTTGGCGGACCGCCGCGGGTGGGAAGCTGTCCTCTGGTGGGCGGGTGGCCCCGGCCCGGGGCCTGGACCCATTTGTGCTGAGAATTTGCCGTCTGCTGCCGAGCGTCACCTGCTGAGCCAGCATCTCCGTCTTCCTCTGTCGGTGTTGGCGGTGGAGACGGGGGGCGGCCCAGTCATCCGGTGGCAACGGCGGCTGCTCCGGGGGCTGCGGCGGCGGCGGCTGTTCGGGCGACGGTGGCGGGTCCGTCTCGGGCAGCGGCGACCGGCTGTCCTGATAGCCGTCCATGCCGCCGCGGTAGCCATCGCGCCTGCCGTCCCTGCGCCGCGGTAGCCATCGCGCCTCGGGAACGCACAGACTGGCATAGAGCTTCACTCGCCTGCACAGACTGGCATAGAGCTTCACTCGCCTGCACAGACTAGCATGGAGCTTCGTCTGCTTCACTCGCCTGCACAGACTAGCATAGAGCTTCACTCGCCTGCACATACTGGCAAAGAGCTTCACTCGCCTGCACAGACTGACAAAGAGCTTCACTCGCCTGCACAGACTGGCATAGAGCTTCACTCGCCTGCACAGACTGGCATAGAGCTTCACTCGCCTGCACAGACTGGCATAGAGCTTCACTCGCCTGCACAGACTGGCACAGAGCTTCACACGCCTGCACATACTGGCATGGAGCTTCACTCGCCTGCACAGACTGGCATGGAGCTGAGCTGTCAGAATTTCACAGGCCGGATGTTGCCAGAGCTCCCATTCCAGAGTGCACATTGAATTTGTGCATGCGCTGCAAGAGCTTCTGAGAGGACATCACGACGTCGGTGATAAGCTGCAGAATCTCTGGAGGATTTGAAGCGTGCCGCGGACAGTTCCAGCTTAAATGCCAGGGCTTGCATGATGTTTCCGTCTGCATCAATAGCAAACCTTTGTTATAATTATATATGATATATGTAGTTTATACTTTTGGGGGGAAGCAGACCATCTTATTTGCATTAACCTTGGAATGCATGTCTGACTGGGATCCCATCATGTTAACATATTGAAATGAAGTATCTTAATAAAAAATGGTAGGTAAATGAAATAGGCATTCAATGCATAACAGCATAGTGATAATAAACACATCAAACAAAAATACAAGCGAAGACATATTGGCACAAGACATTAATGAAATAATTGCACTACAACCCACCTTTTTTTACCTGAACCAGGACCTGCAATTCTCCTATCTCAGTTCAAAATGCATGTTAAAGGTGAACTATTCCCTATACAGCTACTGATTACTGCCCGATTATTACAATAAAGCTGTACATTGCCTAGGCCACAGATAAAAAGGAACGCAAGCAAATTCCAATAATATAAGCAATAAATAACAATGATAGAAGACGCAACCACACGACGAACTCGAAGAACGTGCGTTTGTCAACGCAAGGCTCAAGGTTGACTTTCATGAAGTTTAGCCCCCAGATGATTTTGACTTTTGATCCATTGCAACTTCTTAACTAGGGCGGGCCGAGCTTAGCTTTTATACGCATCGTAATCAGGAGGTCAAACGTTATCATATTGAAAGTTTTCAGTGAAATCGTAGGGGTCCACTCCAGATGACCTCGACCTTTGACCCATTGTAACTTCCTAACTAGGTCAGGCCGAGCTTAGCTTTTATGCGTATCGTAATCAGGAGGTGAAACTTTATCACGTTGTAGATTTTTAGCGAAATCGTAGGGGTCCGCCCCAATTACCTTGACTTTTGACCCATTGTAACTTCTTAACTAAGGCGGACCGAGCTTAGCTTTTATGCGAAACGCTTATCAGGAGGTGAAACTTTATCATATTGTAGATTTTCAGTGAAATCGTAGGGGTCCGCTCCACATGACCTCGACCTTTGACCCATTGTAACTTCTTAACTAGGGCGGGCCGCGCTTAGCTTTTATGCGAAACGCTTATCAGGAGGTGAAACTTTATCATATTGTAGATTTTCAGTGAAATCGTAGGGGTCCGCTCCACATGACCTCGACCTTTGACCCATTGTAACTTCTTAACTAGGCCGGGCCGAGCTTAGCTTTTATGCGAAACGCTTATCAGGAGGTGAAACTTTATCATATTGTAGATTTTCAGTGAAATCGTAGGGGTCCGCTCCACATGACCTCAACCTTTGACCCATTGTAACTTCTTAACTAGGGCGGGCCGCGCTTAGCTTTTATGCGAAACGCTTATCAGGAGGTGAAACTTTATCATATTGTAGATTTTCAGTGAAATCGTAGGGGTCCGCTCCACATGACCTCGACCTTTGACCCATTGTAACTTCTTAACTAGGCCGGGCCGAGCTTAGCTTTTATGCGAAACGCTTATCAGGAGGTGAAACTTTATCATATTGTAGATTTTCAGTGAAATCGTAGGGGTCCGCTCCACATGACCTCGACCTTTGACCCATTGTAACTTCTTAACTAGGCCGGGCCGAGCTTAGCTTTTATGCGAAACGCTTATCAGGAGGTGAAACTTTATCATATTGTAGATTTTCAGTGAAATCGTAGGGGTCCGCTCCACATGACCTCGACCTTTGACCCATTGTAACTTCTTAACTAGGCCGGGCCGAGCTTAGCTTTTATGCGAAACGCTTATCAGGAGGTGAAACTTTATCATATTGTAGATTTTCAGTGAAATCGTAGGGGTCCGCTCCACATGACCTCGACCTTTGACCCATTGTAACTTCTTAACTAGGCCGGGCCGAGCTTAGCTTTTATGCGAAACGCTTATCAGGAGGTGAAACTTTATCATATTGAAGGTTTTCAGTGAAATCGTAGGGGTCCGCTCCACATGACCTCGACCTTTGACCCATTGTAACTTCTTAACTAGGGCGGGTCGAGCTTAGCTTTTATGCTCCTAATGATCAGGACGTTAAGTTCTATCATTTAGGAGCTTTTGGGCCCAATCTGAGGGGTCCGTTTCAGTTTGAATATTTTTTTTTATTTTTTTTAAATAAATTTAGTCCGAATGTTTTTGAATGGATGGATTTCCGAGGTCAGGATCCACGCTAAGCATAGCTTGTTGCGCAGGTCCTGACCCCACCACCCGATCGCGCAATTCCTGGCGTCCGGCAGAATTTAGAGACGAAAGTTTTACGTGCCCGACATACCTGGACACGGTCCGCCCCGCTCACTGACGTCACCTGACCTTGAGTGCGACCGCTGCCACCGGCCGCAGGTCATCCCAGACAGGAGCAAATAGCGAGCGCCGAAGCGACTCGAACCCGGGCTGCCAGTACCGGGAAAGATCAGAAGTCCAGCACTCTCCCACTGAGCTACAGGAGCGGACAATATCCATCTACAGATGAATATCCATCTGCTGAACCTGCTGCTAGCTTGACCAACGTAAGTAGTAGTCGAAGTAGTGTATATTTGAGTACATGTAGTAGCATTCAGAAGCGGTCATTAAATTATACTACGAAGTAGTAGGCGAAGTAGTGTATATTGCAGTACCTGTAGTAGCATTTGGAAGCGGGTCGGCGGTCGTTCCGACATTTGTTAACCCCCAAGCCCATTTAACCCTTTTACGCCCGGAATATCGAAAAATGGTAAATAGAAACGTTGTAGCTAAGGCTTGTAGCTATTTGTTCCAGAAGTCGGATTTAAAATATCTACCATAGGTTACGAGCCAGCCTTGTCTGAAAATCATCGATTTAACATGGAAACCCAAAGGTGTAGTAGGTTTGTAACGCCCAAACGCCCGAGTGCTGCCAATCATTACTAGTGGGGGCTGGACCAGTCCATCGTTCCCTAATCTCTAACGATGAACCCAAGTACGGCATGTCGACGTCGCACGCACCGCCCCAAGTACACATCTACGGTATCTTTGCCGTAGATGCGTACTTGCTCATTCACGTCACTTGGTAACAAGGCCCTAGATACTAGGTAGACCCGTCCGGGGTAGGCAGCGAATGGGGGTGACGTCAGGGGCACGTGACGTCACACGCTCCCTATTCAAATAGTGTTAAATTGGCCTATTTTCACGTCCTATGATTTGAATACCTTAGGTGCCAGCGGGATGAATTAAGCACTAAATGATAGATTTAAATGTCCTCTACAGCTCGCTTTCGGTCATTTTCTCCTAAATTGCAAGGGTGAGCCGCTAGGCGAAGTCAAACCGAGGTATGCAAAAAGTGGGCGGTCCATGCCCATATATGGTCAAGGCCCGCCCCTGTACACAAACATGGCGGCCGCGCCGGTCTCGAACGCTCTCGATTCGGCCACACCATTGGTGGAAACGAACTGTGACGTCATTGGAACGTGACTTCATTGGACAGGGTGGACACGTTATGGAGATAGGCACGACACCCCTCTGACTTGTTAAGATTGGGCCAAGGTCTGTGGTGAATGGTGTAGCACGTGGTCTTTTGTCAGCGGTAGCTGGTCAATGCTCCGTCCATTATCCCCGGCATTGGCTGGGGTCTCAGCCGAACGCCATTGGCGTGGGGGGGGGGGGGGGGTCGCCACTGGCTATCTTCCGAACCAATAATCACAGAGAGGCGCGCAAGGCGGCAATCGAAACCTCTCGATGAAATGCATCCAAAGCATACAATATATTTTCAAACTGAGGTAAAATGTCCGGTCACGGTCAGGTCAAAGTTCAGAATTGAGATATTTCAGTTTTTGGGCCATACTTTCCATCCAAAGCCTTAGATTGAGACTATTATCGCACACAGTGCTCTAAAAGGTGTAATGCATCTCCCGCATAAGCAAACGTGAAATTGTAAGCAAAGGTCAAGGTCAAGGTTAGGTCACATAAGGTCACAGTTCCACGAAAGCCATGCGACACATGTGTTATGGGTTATTATGCAAGTATAATTCGATAGCACCAGCCATTTTCACAATCTGACACCATATAAAGTCAAGGTCAGGTCATATGAGATCAAAATTTGAAATTGATAAATATAAATAAAGAAGTTTCTAGACCAGTTTTGTCTCAGCAATACAGTTCTGGCATATACAAGCTGGTCACTAAAAGCAAAAGAACGCAATTTCAAAATATGACGTCATGAGTTACTCATACTTAGGGAGCCATAAGTCATTCAAAAATAAAGATATTGCTTTTAAATTTAGTTTGGGTATTTTCCAAATGTGGTACTTCAACACATCTTCCGTTCTTTTGAAATGTTTAAACATTTTGACTTTGTGGGCATTTTTCCAACACAAAAATCTTCAAGTTTTGAGGGTCAAAAACCAAAAGTTGCAGAAATCCGAGATTGCTATTTTGTAGCCCTTGCTATTTGCTATCTTTTGACGTTTTCGATTGCATTTTCTCACAATATGGCATTTGTACGGCCTGCTAAAGCAGAGCTAACTTTTGTGTCAAACTCGTGTGAGTGACGTCACTAGATTCGCTATATCTCGGACAAAAATGAGATGAAATTGCTTTATTTTTGCCCAGAAAACGTAAAATGAATGTAGGAGAAGGTACCTGAAGTTTCACGTCGATAGCGCTATTAGTTTTTGGGCTATTTTGAAAGTTCGTCAGAGGGGGGGGGGGGGGGGCGCCCCCCCCCCCCCCAGCCAATGGCAGGATAAATGCGCGACCGGAATTCGTGATATCTTTTTTAACACGCGCACTGGAAGGGGGGGGGGGGAGGGGGGGGGGCGAAATCCGCCCACCCCTCCGAGTTTTAGAGGATAGCGCAAAACAGCGGCACGCATCGCCGCCTTTTTTGCATACCTGTTCGGAAATTAACTACCCACATTATGTAAAATTCTTGACCTCGGGTCATCTCAGGTCAGGTCACCAGACCAGGTCACGTGATGACCCCAACTCCAAAACGTTTGCAGTAGTACCAAAGCCACAGTTTTAAGCCGATCAGTTTTAAACTTGCAGGATTTCATAAGGTCATCGATACCTACAATTTATTTATCTCGGATTTCTAATATCGGTGACCTAAGGTCGTGTTAATTTCGTGACCGCCAACACTGTTTGTCAATAACTATCGACATAATGAAGATAGAGAGGTGAAAACGATACCAATGTATTTGTCTCGTCGGAACACGTCTCTTAATATGCACACGACCTTGACGAACTTGACCTTGACCTGAGGTCAAATTTCTTAGTTGACCTAACCTGGTCAAAATGAATATGATTCGAAGTGCCTTGACGAGACAAACAGGATGTCGTCAAACGTATCGCTTTATCTTTCTTAGATAAACAGTTATATGCGAAAAATCGTTTAGCCAACAAATAATTTTGTTTACATTTGATGACCTCTGGAGGCTAAACTATTGACCTGACCTGAGCTCAAATCCAAAGACACATATTGAGATTAAATTGTTCAAGAGCTTTCGATTGTAGCTATCGTACTGGTTATTGATTCACCTTTTTTTGGAAGGATTCAATCACGATTCATTTTGGAATATGAATGATTCAGTCACCGTTTGGTTCATGTATAACTATTTTGAGAAAAGATTCTTTCCGATTCAAAGAATCAATTTTGTTTAATCAAATCACGTTTGACTCACCATTGAAATAACATTGACAGTCTTTTTGATTCAATCAACGTTGTTTCTATGCGGGTTTTGATTCAATCATGATTCATGAATACACAAAATCCGGCGGTGAATCGATTCTCCTTCGATTCAAGGGATTTTTATTGAACGATTCCAATCGATTCAATAAGATTCGAATCAATAACCAGTCTGCTAGCTATCATAGTTCCCGATATATTTGGGGGTGTTCGAAGCGAAGTCCTAAAACTGGCAAATCTGATCTCTGATGACCTCTGGTGACCTCAATATTGACCTCATCTAAAAAAGACCGATATACTTTCGATATACCTTGTCTCTAGCTATCTGACGCCGTTTTCTGCTTGTCGATACGTTGCGTGGTTTTCGAGATCATAGGGGGGGGGGGCGAAATCCCCCCCCCCCCCCCCTCCAGGGTGTGTAATTATCAGAGGCCCTCCAGGTCGCGTATTAAGTTGGTTCTGTATGCCATATCATCAGCTGAGAGGGAACCTAACATGCCCTATGCGCAAGGACATTTGAACAAGGCGTTTTCCTTTGAGGGGATCGGCATTTATCCGCTTCCAATTTACCTATACCGTCCGAAAAATATCACTGGATTAAAGGATCAACGGTTCAACGGGTCAAAAAATCGACCAGTCGATGGCTTAACCGGTCGACGGATTAGCGGATCACGCTACCTACCGACAAACGTCAATGGGACACCAGGTTAACGGGTGTACGGGTCAGCCATCCTCGCCAGCCATCCTCACACTCACGACTCCTTCTCACTCATTAGTGCCCAGGTCAGCGCATGCTAGTAAACAAACCACCAGTGACCTCAAACAGGCCCCCTTCTCTGACCTCAACAAACCACCAGGAACCTCAAACAGGCCCCCTTCTCTGACCTCAACAAACCACCAGTGACCTCAAACAGGCCCCCTTCTCTGACCTCAACAAACCACCAGTGACAACAAACAGGCCCTCTTCTCTGAGCACCAGCAACCTCAAACAGGCCCTCTTCTCTGACCACCAGTGACCTCAAACAGGCCCCCTTCTCTGACCTCAACAAACCACCAGGAACCTCAAACGCGCCCTCTTCTCTCACCACCAGTGACCTCAAACAGGCCCTCTTCTCTGACCACCAGGGACCTCAAACAGGCCCTCTTCTCTGACTACCAGGGACCTCAAACGGGACCTCAAACAGGCCCTCTTCTCTGACCCCAACAAACCACCAGTGACAACAAACAGGCCCTCTTCTCTGACCTCAACAAACCACCAGTGACCTCAAACAGGCCCTCTTCTCTAACCACCAGGGACCTCAAACAGGTCCTCTTCTCTGACCACCAGGGAGCTCAAACAGCTCCTCTTCTCTGACCACCAAGGAACCTCAAACGGGCCCTCTTCTCTGACCTCAACAAACCACCAGTGACCTCAAACGGGCCCTATTATCTGATCTCAACAAACCACCAGTGACCTCAAACGGGTCCTCTTATCTGACCACCAGTGACCTCAAACGGGCCCTCTTATCTGATCTCAACCAACCACCAGTGACCTCAAACAGGCCCTCTTCTCTGACCACCAGGAACCTCAAACAAGCCCTCTTCTCTGACCTCAACAAACCACCAGTGACCTCAAACAGGCCCTCTTCTCTGACCAGAAGAGGGACCTCAAACGGGCCCTCTTCTCTGACCACCAGGGACCTCAAACAGGCCCGCTTCTCTGACCACCAGGGACCTCAAACAGGTCCTCTTCTCTGACCACCAGGGACCTCAAACGGGCCCTCTTCTCTGACCTAAACAAACTACCAGTGACCTCAAACAGGCTCTCTTCTCTGACCACCAGGGACCTCAAACGGGCCCTCTTCTCTGAGCACCAGGGACCTCAAACAGGCCCTCTTCTCTGAGCACCAGGGACCTCAAACGGGCCCTCTTCTCTGACCACCAGGGACCTCAAACAGGCCCTCTTCTCTGACCTCAACAAACCACCAGGAACCTCAAACAGGCCCTCTTCTCTGAGCACCGGGGACCTCAAACGGGCCCTCTTCTCTGACCAACAGGGACCTCAAACAGGCCCTCTTCTCTGAGCACCAGGGACCTCAAACGGGCCCTCTTCTCTGACCACCAGTGACCTCAAATAGGCCCTCTTCTCTGACCTCAACAAACCACCAGAAACCTCAAACAGGCCCTCTTCTCTGAGCACCAGGGACCTCAAATAGGCCATCTTCTCTGACCACCAGGGACCTCAAACAGGCCCTCTTCTCTGACCACCAGGGACCTCAAACGGGCCCTCTTCTCTGACCACCAGGGACCTCAAACAGGTCCTCTTCTCTGACCTCAACAAACCACCAGTGACCTCAAACAGGCCCTCTTCTCTCACCACCAGTGACCTCAAACAGGCCCTATTCTCTGACCACCAATGACCTCAAACAGGCCCTCTTCTCTCACCACCAGTGACCTGAAACAGGCCCTCTTCTCTCACCACCAGTGACCTCAAACAGGCCCTCTTCTCTGACCATCAGTGACCTCAAACTGGACCTCTTCTCTGACCTCAACAAACCACCAGTGACCTCAAACAGGCCCTCTTCTCTGACCACCAGGGACCTCAAACGTGCCCTCTTCTCTGACCTCAACACACCACCAGTGACCTCAAACAGGCCCTCTTCTCTGACCACCAGGGACCTCAAACGGGCCCTCTTCTCTGACCACCAGGGACCTCAAACAGGTCCTCTTCTCTGACCTCAACAAACCACCACTGACCTCAAATATGCCCTCTTCTCTAACCACCATGGACCTCAAACGGGCCCTTTTCTCTGACCACCAGGGACCTCAAACAGGTCCTCTTCTCTGACCACCAGTGACCTCAAACAGGTCCTCTTCTCTGACCACCAGGGATCTCAAACGGGCCCTCTTCTCTGACCAACTGGGACCTCAAACAGGCCCTCTTCTCTGACCACCAGGAACCTCAAACAGACCTTCTTCTATGACCTCAACAAACCACCAGTGACCTCAAACGGGCCCTCTTCTCTGACCTCAATACACCACCAGGAACCTCAAACAGGCCCTCTCTCTGACCGCCAGGGACCTCAAACGTGCCCTCTTCTCTGACCACCAGGGACCTCAAACAGGTGCTCTTCTCTGACCTCAACAAACGACCAGTGACCTCAAACAGGCCTTCTTCTCTGAACACCAGGGACCTAAAACAGGCCCTCTTCTCTGACCACCAGGGACCTCAAACAGGTCCTCTTCTCTGACCACCAGTGACCTCAAACAGGCCCTCTTCTCTGACCACCAGGGACCTCAAACAGGTCCTTTTCTTTGACCACCAGTGACCTCAAACAGGTCTTCTTCTCTGACCTCAACAAACTACCAGTGACCTCAAACAGGCCCTCTTCTCTGACCACCAGGGACCTCAAACAGGCCCTCTTCTCTGACCACCAGGGACCTCAAACAGGTCTTCTTCTCTGACCACCAGGGACCTCAAACAGGCCCTCTTCTCTGACCACCAGGGACCTCAAACAGGTCCTCTTCTCTCACCACCAGTGACCTCAAACAGGTCCTCTTCTCTGACCACCAGTGACCTCAAACATGCCTTCTTTTCTGAACACCAGGGACCTCAAACAGGCCCTCTTCTCTGACCACCAGGGACCTCAAACAGGTCCTCTTCTCTCACCACCTGTGACCTTAAACAGGTCCTCTTCTCTGACCACCAGGGACCTCAAACAGGCCCTCTTCTCTGACCACCAGGGACCTCAAACAGGCCCTCTTCTCTGACCACCAGGGACCTCAAACAGGCCCTCTTCTCTGACCACCAGGGACCTCAAACAGGCCCTCTTATCTGACCACCAGGAACCTCAAACAGGCCCTCTTCTCTGACCTCAACAAACCACCAGTGACCTCAAACAGGCCCTCTTCTCTGACCACCAGGGACCTCAAACGGGCCCTCTTCCCTGACCACCAGTGACCTCAAACAGGCCTCTTCTCTGACCTCAACAAACCACCAGTGACCTCAAACAGGCCCTCTTCTCTGACCACCAGGAACCTCAAACAGGCCCTCTTCTCTGACCTCAACAAACCACCAGTGACCTCAAACAGGCCCTCTTCTCTCACCACCAGTGACCTCAAACAGGCCCTATTCTCTGACCACCAGTGACCTCAAACAGGCCCTCTTCTCTCACCACCAGTGACCTCAAACAGGCCCTCTTCTCTCACCACCAGTGACCTCAAACAGGCCCTCTTCTCTGACCATCAGTGACCTCAAACTGGACCTCTTCTCTGACCTCAACAAACCACCAGTGACCTCAAACAGGCCCTCTTCTCTGACCACCAGGGACCTCAAACAGGTCCTCTTCTCTGACCACCAGTGACCTCAAACAGGTCCTCTTCTCTGACCACCAGGGATCTCAAACGGGCCCTCTTCTCTGACCACCAGGGACCTCAAACAGGCCCTCTTCTCTGACCACCAGGGACCTCAAACAGACCCTCTAGTATGACCTCAACAAACCACCAGTGACCTCAAACGGGCCCTCTTCTCTGACCTCAATAAACCACCAGGAACCTCAAACAGGCCCTCTTCTCTGACCGCCAGGGACCTCAAACGTGCCCTCTTCTCTGACCACCAGGGACCTCAAACAGGTGCTCTTCTCTGACCTCAACAAACGACCAGTGACCTCAAACAGGCCCTCTTCTCTGAACACCAGGGACCTCAAACAGGCCCTCTTCTCTGACCACCAGGGACCTCAAACAGGTCCTCTTTTCTGACCACCAGTGACCTCAAACAGGCCCTCTTCTCTGACCACCAGGGACCTCAAACAGGTCCTCTTCTCTGACCACCAGTGACCTCAAACAAGTCCTCTTCTCTGACCTCAACAAACTACCAGTGACCTCAAACAGGCCCTCTTCTCTGACCACCAGGGACCTCAAACAGGCCCTCTTCTCTGACCGCCAGGGACCTCAAACAGGTCCTCTTCTCTGACCACCAGTGACCTCAAACAGGCCCTCTTCTCTGACCACCAGGGACCTCAAACAGGTCCTCTTCTCTGACCACCAGTGACCTCAAATAGGTCCTCTTCTCTGACCACCAGGGATCTCAAACGGGCCCTCTTCTCTGACCACCAGGGAGCTCAAACAGGTCCTCTTCTCTGACCTCAACAAACCACCAGTGACCTCAAATATGCCCTCTTCTCTGACCACCATTGACCTCAAACGGGCCCTCTTCTCTGACCACCAGGGACCTCAAACAGGTCCTCTTCTCTGACCACCAGTGACCTCAAACAGGTCCTCTTCTCTGACCTCAACAAACCACCAGTGACCTCAAATATGCCCTCTTCTCTGACCACCATTGACCTCAAACGGGCCCTCTTCTCTGACCACCAGGGACCTCAAACAGGTCCTCTTCTCTGACCACCAGGGACCTCAAACGGGCCCTCTTCTCTGACCACCAGGGACCTCAAACAGGTCCTCTTCTCTGACCTCAACAAACCACCAGTGACCTCAAATATGCCCTCTTCTCTGACCACCATTGACCTCAAACGGGCCCTCTTCTCTGACCACCAGGGACCTCAAACAGGTCCTCTTCTCTGACCTCAACAAACCACCAGTGACCTCAAATATGCCCTCTTCTCTGACCACCATTGACCTCAAACGGGCCCTCTTCTCTGACCACCAGGGACCTCAAACAGGTCCTCTTCTCTGACCACCAGTGACCTCAAACAGGTCCTCTTCTCTGACCACCAGGGATCTCAAACGGGCCCTCTTCTCTGACCACCAGGGACCTCAAACAGGCCCTCTTCTCTGACCACCAGGGACCTCAAACAGACCCTCTAGTATGACCTCAACAAACCACCAGTGACCTCAAACGGGCCCTCTTCTCTGACCTCAATAAACCACCAGGAACCTCAAACAGGCCCTCTTCTCTGACCGCCAGGGACCTCAAACGTGCCCTCTTCTCTGACCACCAGGGACCTCAAACAGGTGCTCTTCTCTGACCTCAACAAACTACCAGTGACCTCAAACAGGCCCTCTTCTCTGACCACCAGGAACCTCAAACAGGCCCTCTTCTCTGACCACCAGGGACCTCAAACAGGTCCTCTTCTCTCACCACCAGTGACCTCAAACAGGTCCTCTTCTCTGACCACCAGGGACCTCAAACAGACCCTCTAGTATGACCTCAACAAACCACCAGTGACCTCAAACGGGCCCTCTTCTCTGACCTCAATAAACCACCAGGAACCTCAAACAGGCCCTCTTCTCTGACCACCAGGGACCTCAAACAGGTCCTCTTCTCTGACCACCAGTGACCTCAAACAGGCCCTCTTCTCTGACCACCAGGGACCTCAAACAGGTCCTCTTCTCTGACCACCAGTGACCTCAAACAGGTCCTCTTCTCTGACCTCAACAAACTACCAGTGACCTCAAACAGGCCCTCTTCTCTGACCACCAGGGACCTCAAACAGGCCCTCTTCTCTGACCACCAGGGACTTCAAACAGGCCCTCTTCTCTGACCACCAGGGACCTCAAACAGGCCCTCTTCTCTGACCACCAGGAACCTCAAACAGGCCCTCTTCTCTGACCACCAGGGACCTCAAACAGGTCCTCTTCTCTCACCACCAGTGACCTCAAACAGGTCCTCTTCTCTGACCACCAGGGACCTCAAACAGGCCCTCTTCTCTGACCACCAGGGACCTCAAACAGGTCCTTTTCTCTCACCACCAGTGACCTCAAACAGGTCCTCTTTTCTGACCACCAGTGACCTCAAACATGCCTTCTTCTCTGAACACCAGGGACCTCAAACAGGCCCTCTTCTCTGACCACCAGGGACCTCAAACAGGTCCTCTTCTCTCACCACCTGTGAACTCAAATAGGTCCTCTTCTCTGACCACCAGGGACCTCAAACAGGCCCTCTTCTCTGACCACCAGGGACCTCAAACAGGCCCTCTTCTCTGACCACCAGGGACCTCAAACAGGCCCTCTTCTCTGACCACCAGGGACCTCAAACAGGCCCTCTTATCTGACCACCAGGAACCTCAAACAGGCCCTTTTCTCTGACCACCAGGGACCTCAAATGGGCCCTCTTCTCTGACCACCAGGCACCTCAAACGGGCCCTCTTCCCTGACCACCAATGACCTCAAACAGGCCTCTTCTCTGACCTCAACAAACCACCAGTGACCTCAAACAGGCCCTCTTCTCTGACCACCAGGAACCTCAAACAGGCCCTCTTCTCCTACCTCAACAAACCACCAGTGACCTCAAACAGGCCCTCTTCTCTGAACACCAGGGACCTCAAACGGGCCCTCTTCTCTCACCACCAGGGACCTCAAACGGGTCCTCTTCTCTGACCACCAGGGACCTCAAACAGGCCCTCTTCTCTGACCACCAGTGACCTCAAACAGGTCCTCTTCTCTCACCACCAGGGACCTCAAACGGGTCCTCTTCTCTGACCACCAGGGACCTCAAACAGGCCCTCTTCTCTGACCACCAGGGACCTCAAACAGGCCCTCTTATCTGACCACCAGGGACCTCAAACAGGCCCTCTTCTCTGACCACCAGGGACCTCAAACAATCCCTCTTCTCTGACCACCAGGAACCTCAAACAGGCCCTCTTCTCTGAACTCAACAAACCACCGGTGACCTCAAACAGGCCCTCTTCTCTGACCACCAAGGACCTCAAACGGGCCCTCTTCCCTGACCACCAGTGACCTCAAACAGGCTTCTTCTCTGACCTCAACAAACCACCAGTGACCTCAAACAGGCCCTCTTCTCTGACCACCAGGAACCTCAAACAGGCCCTCTTCTCTGACCTCAACAAACTACCAGTGACCTCAAACAGGTCCTCTTCTCTGACCACCAGGGACCTCAAACAGGCCCTCTTCTCTGACCACCAGGAACCTCAAACAGGCCCTCTTCTCTGACCACCAGGGACCTCAAACAGGCCCTCTTCTCGGACCACCAGGGACCTCAAACGGGCCCTCTTCTCTGACCACCAGTGACCTCAAACAGGCCTCTTCTCTGACCACCAGTGACCTCAACAAGGTCCTCTTCTCTGACCTCAACAAACCACCAGTGACCTCAAATATACCCTCTTCTCTGACTACCAGGGACCTCAAACAGGCCCTCTTCTCTGACCACCAGGGACCTCAAACAGGCACTCTTCTCGGACCACCAAGGACCTCAAACAGGTCCTCTTCTCTGACCACCAGGGACTTCAAACGGGCCCTCTTCTCTGACCACCAGGGACCTCAAACAGGTCCTCTTCTCTGACCACCAGTGACCTCAAACAGGTCCTCTTGTCTGACCACCAGGGACCTCAAACGGGCCCTCTTCTCTGACCACCAGGGACCTCAAACAGGCACTCTTCTCTGACCACCAAGGACCTCAAACGGGCCCTCTTCTCTGACCTCAACAAACCACCAGGAACCTCAAGCAGGTCCTCTTCTCTGACCACCAGGGACCTCAAACAGGCCCTCTTCTCTGACCTCAACAAACCACCAGTGACCTCAAACGGGCCTCTTCTCTGACCACCAGGGACCTCAAACAGGCCCTCTTCTCTGACCACCAGGGACCTCAAACAGGCCCTCTTCTCTGGACACCAGGGACCTCAAACGGGCCCTCTTCTCCGACCTAAACAAACTACCAGTGACCTCAAACAGGCTCTCTTCTCTGACCACCAGATACCTCAAACGGGCCCTCTTCTCTGAGCACCAGGGACCTCAAACAGGCCCTCTTCTCTGAGCACCAGGGACCTCAAACGGGCCCTATTCTCTGACCACCAGGGACCTCAAACAGGCCCTTTTATCTGAGCACCAGGGACCTCAAACAGGCCCTCTTCTCTGACCACCAGTGGTGACCTCAAACAGGCCCTCTTCTCTGACCACCAGGGACCTCAAACAGGTCCTCTTCTCTGACCACCAGGGACCTCAAACAGACCCTCTTCTCTGACCACCAGTGACCTGAAACAGGCCCTCAGAGACCACCAGGGACCTCAAACAGGCCCTCTTCTCTGACCTCAACAAACCACCAGGAACCTCAAACAGGCCCTCTTCTCTGACCACCAGGGACCTCAAACAGGCCCTCTTCTCTGACCACCAGGGACCTCAAACGGGCACTCTTCTCTGACCTCAACACACCACCAGGAACCTCAAGCAGGCCCTCTTCTCCGACCACCAGGGGCCTCAAACGTGCCCTCTTCTCTGACCTCAACAAACCACCAGTGACCTCAAACAGGCCATCTTCTCTGACCACCAGGGACCTCAAACGGGCCCTCTTCTCTCACCACCAGGGACCTCAAACAGGTCCTCTTCTCTGACCTCAACAAACCACCAGTGACCTCAAATATGCCCTCTTCTCTGACCACCATGGACCTCAAAAGGGTCCTCTTCTCTGACCACTAGGGACCTCAAACAGGTCCTCTTCTCTGACCACCAGGGACTTCAAACGGGCCCTCTTCTCTGACCTCAACAAACCACCAGTGACCTCAAATATGCCCTCTTCTCTGACCACCATGGACCTCAAACGGGTCCTCTTCTCTGACCACCAGGGACCTCGAACAGGTCCTCTTCTCTGACCACCAGGGACCTCAAACAGACCCTCTTCTCTGACCTCAACAAACCACCAGTGACCTCAAACGGGCCCTCTTCTCTGACCTCAATAAGCCACCAGGAATCTCAAACAGGCCCTCTTCTCTGACCACCAGGGACCTCAAACGGGCCCTCTTCTCTGACCACCAGGGACCTCAAACAGGCCCTCTTCTCTGACCTCAACAAACTACCAGGAACCTCAAACAGGCCCTCGTCTCTGACCACCAGGGACCTCAAACAGGTCCTCCTCTCTGACCTCAACACACGACCAGTGACCTCAAACAGGCCTTCTTCTCTGACCACCAGGGACTTCAAACAGGCCCTCTTCTCTGATCACCAGGGACCTCAAACAGGCCCTCTTCTCTGAGCACCAGGTACCTCAAACGGGCCCTCTTTTCTGACCACCAGTGACCTCAAACGGGCCCTCTTCTCTGACCACCAGGGACCTCAAACATGTCCTCTTCTCTGACCTCAACAAACCATCAGCGACCTCAAACAGGCCCTCTTCTCTGACCACCAGTGATCTCACACAGGCCCTCTTCTCTGACCACCAGGGACCTCAAACAGGTCCTCTTCTCTGACCTCAACAAACCATCAGTGACCTCAAACAGGCCCTCTTCTCTGAGCATCAGTGACCTCAAACAGGCCCTCTTCTCTGACCACCAGTGACCTCAAACGGACCCTCTTCTCTGACCTCAACACACCACCAGTGACCTCAAACAGGCCCTCTTCTGTGACCACCAGTGACCTCAAACAGGCCCTCTTCTCTGACCTCAACAAACCACCAGGAACCTCAAACAGGCCCTCTTCTCTGACCACCAGGGACCTCAAACAGGCCCTCTTCTCTGACCACCAGGGACCTCAAACAGGCCCTCTTCTCTGACCACCAGGGACCTCAAACAGGCCCTCTTCTCTGACCACCAGTGACCTCAAACAGGCCCTCTTCTCTGACCTCAACAAACCACCAGGAACCTCAAACAGGCCCTCTTCTCTGACCACCAGGGACCTCAAACAGGCCCTCTTCTCTGACCACCAGGGACCTCAAACAGGCCCTCTTCACTGACCACCAGGGACCTCAAACAGGCCCTCTTCTCTGAACACCAGGGACCTCAAACAGGCCCTCTTATCTGACCACCAGGAACCTCAAACAGGCCCTCTTCTCTGACCTCAACAAACCACCAGTGACCTCAAACAGGTCCTCTTCTCTGACCACCAGGGACCTCAAACGGGCCCTCTTCTCTGACCACCAGGGACCTCAAACGGGCCCTCTTCCCTGACCACCAGTGCCCTCAAACAGGCCTCTTCTCTGACCTCAACAAACCACCAGTGACCTCAAACAGGCCCTCTTCTCTGACCACCAGGAACCTCAAACAGGCCCTCTTCTCCGACCTCAACAAACCACCAGTGACCTCAAACAGGCCCTCTTCTCTGACCACCAGGGACCTCAAACGGGCCCTCTTCTCTCACCACCAGGGACCTCAAACGGGTCCTCTTCTCTGACCACCAGGGACCTCAAACAGGCCCTCTTCTCTGACCACCACGGACCTCAAACAGGCCCTCTTATCTGACCACCAGGGACCTCAAACAGGCCCTCTTCTCTGACCACCAGGGACCTCAAACAGGCCCTCTTCTCTGACCACCAGGAACCTCAAACAGGCCCTCTTCTCTGACCTCAACAAACTACAAGTGGCCTCAAACAGGTCCTCTTCTCTGACCACCAGGGACCTCAAACAGGCCCTCTTCTCTGACCACCAGGAACCTCAAACAGGCCCTCTTCTCTGACCACCAGGGACCTCAAACAGGCCCTCTTCTCGGACCACCAGGGACCTCAAACGGGCCCTCTTCCCTGACCACCAGTGACCTCAAACAGGCCTCTTCTCTGACCACCAGTGACCTCAACAAGGTCCTCTTCTCTGACCTCAACAAACCACCAGTGACCTCAAATATGCCCTCTTCTCTGACTACCAGGGACTTCAAACGGGCCCTCTTCTCTGACCACCAGGGACCTCAAACAGGCACTCTTCTCTGACCACCAAGGACCTCAAACAGGTCCTCTTCTCTAACCACCAGGGACCTCAAACGGGCCCTCTTCTCTGACCACCAGGGACCTCAAACGGGCACTCTTCTCTGACCTCAACACACCACCAGGAACCTCAAACAGGCCCTCTTCTCTGACCACCATGGACATCAAACGGGCCCTCTTCTCTGACCACCAGGGACCTCAAACAGGCCCTCTTCTCTGACCACCAGGGACCTCAAACAGGTCTTCTTTTCTGACCACCAGTGACCTCAAACAGGTCCTCTTCTCTGACCACCAGGGACCTCAAACGGGCCCTCTTCTCTGACCACCAGGGACCTCAAACAGGCACTCTTCTCTGACCACCAAGGACCTCAAACGGGCCCTCTTCTCTAACCTCAACAAACCACCAGGAACCTCAAACAGGTCCTCTGACCACCAGTGACCTGAAACAGGCCCTCAGAGACCACCAGGGACCTCAAACAGGCCCTCTTCTCTGACCACCAGTGACCTCAAACAGGCCCTCTTCTCTGACCTCAACAAACCACCAGGAACCTCAAACAGGCCCTCTTCTCTGACCACCAGGGACCTCAAACAGGCCCTCTTCTCTGACCACCAGGGACCTCAAACGGACACTCTTCTCTGACCTCAACACACCACCAGGAACCTCAAACAGGCCCTCTTCTCCGACCACCAGTGACCTCAAACAGGTCCTCTTCTCTGACCACCAGGGATCTCAAACGGGCCCTCTTCTCTGACCACCAGGGACCTCAAACAGGCCCTCTTCTCTGACCACCAGGGACCTCAAACAGACCCTCTACTATGACCTCAACAAACCACCAGTGACCTCAAACGGGCCCTCTTCTCTGACCTCAATAAACCACCAGGAACCTCAAACAGGCCCTCTTCTCTGACCGCCAGGGACCTCAAACGTGCCCTCTTCTCTGACCACCAGGGACCTCAAACAGGTGCTCTTCTCTGACCTCAACAAACGACCAGTGACCTCAAACAGGCCTTCTTCTCTGAACACCAGGGACCTCAAATAGGCCCTCTTCTCTGACCACCAGGGACCTCAAACAGGTCCTCTTCTCTGACCACCAGTGACCTCAAACAGGCCCTCTTCTCTGACCACCAGGAACCTCAAACAGGCCCTCTTCTCTGACCACCAGGGACCTCAAACAGGCCCTCTTCTCGGACCACCAGGAACCTCAAACAGGCCCTCTTCTCTGACCACCAGGGACCTCAAACAGGCCCTCTTCTCGGACCACCAGGGACCTCAAACAGGCCCTCTTCTCTGACCACCAGGGACCTCAAACAGGCACTCTTCTCGGACCACCAAGGACCTCAAACAGGTCCTCTTCTCTGACCACCAGGGACTTCAAACGGGCCCTCTTCTCTGACCACCAGGGACCTCAAACAGGTCCTCTTCTCTGACCACCAGTGACCTCAAACAGGTCCTCTTGTCTGACCACCAGGGACCTCAAACGGGCCCTCTTCTCTGACCACCAGGGACCTCAAACAGGCACTCTTCTCTGACCACCAAGGACCTCAAACGGGCCCTCTTCTCTGACCTCAACAAACCACCAGGAACCTCAAGCAGGTCCTCTTCTCTGACCACCAGGGACCTCAAACAGGCCCTCTTCTCTGACCTCAACAAACCACCAGTGACCTCAAACGGGCCTCTTCTCTGACCACCAGGGACCTCAAACAGGCCCTCTTCTCTGACCACCAGGGACCTCAAACAGGCCCTCTTCTCTGGACACCAGGGACCTCAAACGGGCCCTCTTCTCCGACCTAAACAAACTACCAGTGACCTCAAACAGGCTCTCTTCTCTGACCACCAGATACCTCAAACGGGCCCTCTTCTCTGAGCACCAGGGACCTCAAACAGGCCCTCTTCTCTGAGCACCAGGGACCTCAAACGGGCCCTATTCTCTGACCACCAGGGACCTCAAACAGGCCCTTTTATCTGAGCACCAGGGACCTCAAACAGGCCCTCTTCTCTGACCACCAGTGGTGACCTCAAACAGGCCCTCTTCTCTGACCACCAGGGACCTCAAACAGGTCCTCTTCTCTGACCACCAGGGACCTCAAACAGACCCTCTTCTCTGACCACCAGTGACCTGAAACAGGCCCTCAGAGACCACCAGGGACCTCAAACAGGCCCTCTTCTCTGACCTCAACAAACCACCAGGAACCTCAAACAGGCCCTCTTCTCTGACCACCAGGGACCTCAAACAGGCCCTCTTCTCTGACCACCAGGGACCTCAAACGGGCACTCTTCTCTGACCTCAACACACCACCAGGAACCTCAAGCAGGCCCTCTTCTCCGACCACCAGGGGCCTCAAACGTGCCCTCTTCTCTGACCTCAACAAACCACCAGTGACCTCAAACAGGCCATCTTCTCTGACCACCAGGGACCTCAAACGGGCCCTCTTCTCTCACCACCAGGGACCTCAAACAGGTCCTCTTCTCTGACCTCAACAAACCACCAGTGACCTCAAATATGCCCTCTTCTCTGACCACCATGGACCTCAAAAGGGTCCTCTTCTCTGACCACTAGGGACCTCAAACAGGTCCTCTTCTCTGACCACCAGGGACTTCAAACGGGCCCTCTTCTCTGACCTCAACAAACCACCAGTGACCTCAAATATGCCCTCTTCTCTGACCACCATGGACCTCAAACGGGTCCTCTTCTCTGACCACCAGGGACCTCGAACAGGTCCTCTTCTCTGACCACCAGGGACCTCAAACAGACCCTCTTCTCTGACCTCAACAAACCACCAGTGACCTCAAACGGGCCCTCTTCTCTGACCTCAATAAGCCACCAGGAATCTCAAACAGGCCCTCTTCTCTGACCACCAGGGACCTCAAACGGGCCCTCTTCTCTGACCACCAGGGACCTCAAACAGGCCCTCTTCTCTGACCTCAACAAACTACCAGGAACCTCAAACAGGCCCTCGTCTCTGACCACCAGGGACCTCAAACAGGTCCTCCTCTCTGACCTCAACACACGACCAGTGACCTCAAACAGGCCTTCTTCTCTGACCACCAGGGACTTCAAACAGGCCCTCTTCTCTGATCACCAGGGACCTCAAACAGGCCCTCTTCTCTGAGCACCAGGTACCTCAAACGGGCCCTCTTTTCTGACCACCAGTGACCTCAAACGGGCCCTCTTCTCTGACCACCAGGGACCTCAAACATGTCCTCTTCTCTGACCTCAACAAACCATCAGCGACCTCAAACAGGCCCTCTTCTCTGACCACCAGTGATCTCACACAGGCCCTCTTCTCTGACCACCAGGGACCTCAAACAGGTCCTCTTCTCTGACCTCAACAAACCATCAGTGACCTCAAACAGGCCCTCTTCTCTGAGCATCAGTGACCTCAAACAGGCCCTCTTCTCTGACCACCAGTGACCTCAAACGGACCCTCTTCTCTGACCTCAACACACCACCAGTGACCTCAAACAGGCCCTCTTCTGTGACCACCAGTGACCTCAAACAGGCCCTCTTCTCTGACCTCAACAAACCACCAGGAACCTCAAACAGGCCCTCTTCTCTGACCACCAGGGACCTCAAACAGGCCCTCTTCTCTGACCACCAGGGACCTCAAACAGGCCCTCTTCTCTGACCACCAGGGACCTCAAACAGGCCCTCTTCTCTGACCACCAGTGACCTCAAACAGGCCCTCTTCTCTGACCTCAACAAACCACCAGGAACCTCAAACAGGCCCTCTTCTCTGACCACCAGGGACCTCAAACAGGCCCTCTTCTCTGACCACCAGGGACCTCAAACAGGCCCTCTTCACTGACCACCAGGGACCTCAAACAGGCCCTCTTCTCTGAACACCAAGGACCTCAAACAGGCCCTCTTATCTGACCACCAGGAACCTCAAACAGGCCCTCTTCTCTGACCTCAACAAACCACCAGTGACCTCAAACAGGTCCTCTTCTCTGACCACCAGGGACCTCAAACGGGCCCTCTTCTCTGACCACCAGGGACCTCAAACGGGCCCTCTTCCCTGACCACCAGTGCCCTCAAACAGGCCTCTTCTCTGACCTCAACAAACCACCAGTGACCTCAAACAGGCCCTCTTCTCTGACCACCAGGAACCTCAAACAGGCCCTCTTCTCCGACCTCAACAAACCACCAGTGACCTCAAACAGGCCCTCTTCTCTGACCACCAGGGACCTCAAACGGGCCCTCTTCTCTCACCACCAGGGACCTCAAACGGGTCCTCTTCTCTGACCACCAGGGACCTCAAACAGGCCCTCTTCTCTGACCACCACGGACCTCAAACAGGCCCTCTTATCTGACCACCAGGGACCTCAAACAGGCCCTCTTCTCTGACCACCAGGGACCTCAAACAGGCCCTCTTCTCTGACCACCAGGAACCTCAAACAGGCCCTCTTCTCTGACCTCAACAAACTACAAGTGGCCTCAAACAGGTCCTCTTCTCTGACCACCAGGGACCTCAAACAGGCCCTCTTCTCTGACCACCAGGAACCTCAAACAGGCCCTCTTCTCTGACCACCAGGGACCTCAAACAGGCCCTCTTCTCGGACCACCAGGGACCTCAAACGGGCCCTCTTCCCTGACCACCAGTGACCTCAAACAGGCCTCTTCTCTGACCACCAGTGACCTCAACAAGGTCCTCTTCTCTGACCTCAACAAACCACCAGTGACCTCAAATATGCCCTCTTCTCTGACTACCAGGGACTTCAAACGGGCCCTCTTCTCTGACCACCAGGGACCTCAAACAGGCACTCTTCTCTGACCACCAAGGACCTCAAACAGGTCCTCTTCTCTAACCACCAGGGACCTCAAACGGGCCCTCTTCTCTGACCACCAGGGACCTCAAACGGGCACTCTTCTCTGACCTCAACACACCACCAGGAACCTCAAACAGGCCCTCTTCTCTGACCACCATGGACATCAAACGGGCCCTCTTCTCTGACCACCAGGGACCTCAAACAGGCCCTCTTCTCTGACCACCAGGGACCTCAAACAGGTCTTCTTTTCTGACCACCAGTGACCTCAAACAGGTCCTCTTCTCTGACCACCAGGGACCTCAAACGGGCCCTCTTCTCTGACCACCAGGGACCTCAAACAGGCACTCTTCTCTGACCACCAAGGACCTCAAACGGGCCCTCTTCTCTAACCTCAACAAACCACCAGGAACCTCAAACAGGTCCTCTGACCACCAGTGACCTGAAACAGGCCCTCAGAGACCACCAGGGACCTCAAACTGGCCCTCTTCTCTGACCACCAGTGACCTCAAACAGGCCCTCTTCTCTGACCTCAACAAACCACCAGGAACCTCAAACAGGCCCTCTTCTCTGACCACCAGGGACCTCAAACAGGCCCTCTTCTCTGACCACCAGGGACCTCAAACGGACACTCTTCTCTGACCTCAACACACCACCAGGAACCTCAAACAGGCCCTCTTCTCCGACCACCAGTGACCTCAAACAGGTCCTCTTCTCTGACCACCAGGGATCTCAAACGGGCCCTCTTCTCTGACCACCAGGGACCTCAAACAGGCCCTCTTCTCTGACCACCAGGGACCTCAAACAGACCCTCTACTATGACCTCAACAAACCACCAGTGACCTCAAACGGGCCCTCTTCTCTGACCTCAATAAACCACCAGGAACCTCAAACAGGCCCTCTTCTCTGACCGCCAGGGACCTCAAACGTGCCCTCTTCTCTGACCACCAGGGACCTCAAACAGGTGCTCTTCTCTGACCTCAACAAACGACCAGTGACCTCAAACAGGCCTTCTTCTCTGAACACCAGGGACCTCAAATAGGCCCTCTTCTCTGACCACCAGGGACCTCAAACAGGTCCTCTTCTCTGACCACCAGTGACCTCAAACAGGCCCTCTTCTCTGACCACCAGGGACCTCAAACAGGTCCTCTTCTCTGACCACCAGTGACCTCAAACAGGTCCTCTTCTCTGACCTCAATAAACCACCAGGAATCTCAAACAGGCCCTCTTCTCTGACCACCAGGGACCTCAAACAGGCCCTCTTCTCTGACCTCAACAAACTACCAGGAACCTCAAACAGGCCCTCGTCTCTGACCACCAGGGACCTCAAACAGGTCCTCTTCTCTGACCATAACACACGACCAGTGACCTCAAACAGGCCTTCTTCTCTGACCACCAGGGACTTCAAACAGGCCCTCTTCTCTGATCACCAGGGACCTCAAACAGGCCCTCTTTTCTGACCACCAGTGACCTCAAACGGGCCCTCTTCTCTGACCACCAGGGACCTCAAACAGGTCCTCTTCTCTGACCTCAACAAACCATCAGCGACCTCAAACCGGCCCTCTTCTCTGACCACCAGTGATCTCACACAGGCCCTCTTCTCTGACCACCAGGGACCTCAAACAGGTCCTCTTCTCTGACCTCAACAAACCATCAGTGACCTCAAACAGGCCCTCTTCTCTGACCACCAGTGACCTCAAACGGGCCCTCTTCTCTGACCTCAACACACCACCAGTGACCTCAAACAGGCCCTCTTCTCTGACCACCAGTTACCTCAAACAGGCCCTCTTCTCTGACCTCAACAAACCACCAGGAACCTCAAACAGGCCCTCTTCTCTGACCACCAGGGACCTCAAACAGGCCCTCTTCTCTGACCACCAGGGACCTCAAACAGGCCCTCTTCTCTGACCACCAGGGACCTCAAACAGGCCCTCTTCTCTGACCACCAGTGACCTCAAACAGGTTCTCTTCTCTGACCACCAGGGACCTCAAACAGGCCCTCTTCTCTGACCACCAGGGACCTCAAACGGACACTCTTCTCTGACCTCAACACACCACCAGGAACCTCAAACAGGCCCTCTTCTCCGACCACCAGGGACCTCAAACGTGCCCTCTTCTCTGACCTCAACAAACCACCAGTGACCTCAAACGGGCCCTCTTCTCTGACCACCAGTGACCTCAAATATGCCCTCTTCTCTGACCACCAGGGACCTCAAACGGGCCCTCTTCTCTGACCACCAGGGAACTCAAACGGGCACTCTTCTCTGACCTAAACAAACTACCAGTGACCTCAAACAGGCCCTCTTCTCTGACCACCAGGGACCTCAAACAGGTCCTCTTCTCTGACCACCAGTGACCTCAAACGGGCCCTCTTCTCTGACCACCAGTGACCTCAAATATGCCCTCTTCTCTGACCACCAGGGACCTCAAACGGGCCCTCTTCTCTGACCACCAGGGACCTCAAACAGGTCCTCTTCTCTGACCACCAGGGACCTCAAACTCTGACCACCAGGGACCTCAAACAGGCCCTCTTCTCTAACCACCAGGGACCTCAAACAGACCCTCTTCTCTGACCTCAACAAACCACCAGTGACCTCAAACGGGCCCTCTTATCTGACCTCAATAAACCACCAGGAACCTCAAACAGGCCCTCTTCTCTGACCACCAGTGACCTCAAACAGGTCCTCTTTTCTGACCACCAGGGACCTCAAACAGGCCCTTTTCTCTGACCACAAGGGACCTCAAACAGGCCCTCTTCTCTGACCACCAGGGACCTCAAACAGGCCCTCTTCTCTGACCACCAGGGACCTCAAATAGGTCCTCTTCTCTGACCACTAGGGACCTCAAACAGGCCCTCTTCTCTGACCACCAGGGACCTCAAACAGGCCCTCTTCTCAGGCCCTCTGACGAATTCACCTTGTTTTCCGCAGGACACACCTGGGACGTGTTTGACGGCATCTCTACGCCTGGCCCCCTGCGGCACGGCAGGGCCGGCCTCCGGCTGCCCTGGCTGCACGGGGTCCTCCCCCCGGCGTCCCCCCCCCCCCAACCGGGTCACCCGGCGGCGAAATCAGGTCAGTTGCACCCGCCGCAGGGCCGGCGGGGGCGGAGGCGTTGGCGGGGGCGAGGGCGGGGCGGGGTGGACTGCGTAGTGCGCAGCCAGCGGCGCAGAAGGGGTGTCCTGCAGTCCCTCCCGGGGCGGGGCGGGGCGGGACGAGGCGAGGCGAGGCGGGCGGGGCGGGGCTGTCGGAAGGCCGGAGCTGGTAGACCGGGTCAGTGTCGAGGTCTGGTCGACCCGACCTCGCCACGGCCCTGACTGGGGAGGCACGGGGAGGGTGGGTGGGGGGTGGGGGGTGGGGGGTGATTCCACAGGCTGACGCGTGGTGTAGGAATTTGTCGTCAGCCGCCCGGGGGGGGGGGGGTGCAGGGGGATGTGTCTGTTATGGCCTGGCGACACCAAAATGCAGCATAACTTTGGGAGCTTCATCTATGAGTGTGAAATCTAGCACCACTGGCGGATGTAATGGGCCAAAGGGGCCATGGCCTCGAAAACGCTTAAAATCGCTCACAAATTGACACATTTCCTGATTGAAGGAATTCTGAGTAAATTGTAGTTAGGAAAGTTTGTTTTACATCAGTTATTAATACTTGAGGAAGCGAAAGCGGATGATGTTTTAGCATTGGGTCATACTATTTTGGTCCCCCCCCCCAAACAAAAAAAAGGATCCACCTTTGTTAGCGCAATCACTAAGGGCAGTGAGAGCTGTAAACTATTGCCTTCATCTGATTGGCTAGGTTTAATTTCTACTTCCAAGAAGGCAAATTTCATGAGACAGATGTGAGTAGCAGGAATTAATTGTATTAGTATTGTATTAGTATTGTATTTAGAAGTATTCAGTCGACAATTGAATCTGACACCCTAGTTGAGGTGCCCTAAAGCCCTAATCATGATCATGAATTTGACACTATATTGTCTGTCTTTAGAAGCCTGTAAAATAAAATAAAATCCGCTGATATAGTTTACAATTGACTTCAATGGAGATATGACCTTTTGATGCAAACATCAACTTTTCACTGGGAAGGGGAAATTGAGATCGTTTTATATTGTAAAATTGCTCACAATTGGTATATATGTAAATGTTCCTACTGGAAAGGATTTCAAATTAAAATCACCAAGTCACTTCCAAGTGCTCTACTCCAAAACTCCGCTGCACACGATAATTCCCTGGTACTTTGCAATGTACATGGAGTTTGACTTGCTCGACTTAAAATCATCTGTGAGATAACGATGCAATAAGTCGGGCAAGAAACTTAACCAAATGTTTTTGTTATGTTAATGCTGTTAATGTTAATGCTAATTCGAGGCTATGAAGAGTATTTCGTCCATTTCATCTAACGTTGAACACCGCTGATGGTACGCTGATGGTGCGCTGATGTATGTATGTATTGACATCAACAGACACTCCACGAAATAAGCGTGGCTATTACGTGTCATAAGTCGGTTAAATAAAACAGTAGGGAAGTTACAATTGTCACAATGGGAAACCAAGCAGACTATCACGCAGAAGTACACACACACACACACACACACACACACACACACACACACACACACACACACACACACACACACACACACACACACACACACACACACACACACACACACACACACACACACACACACACACACACACACACACACACACACACACACACACACACACACACACACACACACACACACACACACACACACACACACACACACACACACACACACACACACACACACACACACACACACACACACACACACACACACACACACACACACACACACACACACACACACACACACACACACACACGCACGCACGCACGCACGCACGCACGCACGCACGCACGCACGCACGCACGCACGCTTGACCTTCTGCTTCTGATCCCGCTTGACCTTCTGCCCACCTTGGTCAATGCCTTGGTCATCTCGCACATCCGATACTGCCTTGCCGTCTATGGCAACGGGTCGGAGAAAAACATACAACGCCTCCAAAAAAAATATTGAACTTTGCGATGCGCGTTGTCTCCGGCCGTCGCAAATTTGATCATATATCGGACGTGCGTGAGGAACTGGGCTCTACCAACAGCTGCTCGTCAGCTCTACCAACAGCACTCTATTAGTTTGCTTCACAAAATACGAGTTACCGGCGAATCGCAAGCTCTTGCCTCTCATATTCAGGCCAACTCTTCTCTTCGCTCCCGTTCTACTCGTCAGGACACTGATCTCTCCCGCGTGTGAGGACGGAGGCGGGTAGGCGGCGCCTCCTATATAGTATCGCGCAACTTTACAACGCTCTTCCTCAGGAACTCCGGAACTTGTCTTGTCACTCGCGTCTTTTAGGCATGCACTGTGCAATCATTTAGCTGGGACTGGATGAATGTGTGTGTGTGTGTGTGTGTGTGTGTGTGTGTGTGTGTGTGTGTGTGTGTGTGTGTGTGTGTGTGTGTGTGTGTGTGTGTGTGTGTGTGTGTGTGTGTGTGTGTGTGTGTGTGTGTGTGTGTGTGTGTGTATGTGTGTATGTGTGTGTGTGCGTGCGTGCGTGTGTGCGTGCGTGCGTGCGTGCGTGCGTGCGTGCGTGCGTGCGTGCGTGCGTGCGTGCGTGCGTGCCTGGCAGTGAAACTTTTATCTTGTCTTGAGACAAACCAAACCCCCTATTCAAGATGTATTTGCAGATTTGGACTCCTCTCGCCTTCGCGAACCGTTTGCCACCTACATTATTTATTGTTAAGCAAAGGAAAGCGAAGACATAAATGGCCGAAAAGTGGGGCCCCCCGGCCCCCACTTTAAATGCCCCCGGCCCCCTCCCCTGTTCCTACTTCCTATGTTCTTGGTGGTACACACCGCCGTGTTCACCGCCACCGCCACGCTCGAAACACCTGGGCGGCTGTTAAAAAACATATTCACCATGAACGGCTCAGCTGTTGAAGATTAAAAGTCAGCATGATTAGTGGTTTCTCACCATCATCCGTATCACCATCACCACTCGATCATCAGTATCACCATCACCACTCGATCATCAGTATCACCATCACCACTCGATCATCAGTATCACCATCACCACTCGATCATCAGTATCACCATCACCACTCGATCATCAGTATCACCATCACCACCCGATCATCAGTATCACCATCACCACTCGATCATCAGTATCACCATCACCACTCGATCATCAGTATCACCATCACCACTCGATCATCCGTATCACCATCACCACTCGATCATCAGTATCACCATCACCACTCGATCATCAGTATCACCATCACCACCCGATCATCAGTATCACCATCACCACTCGATCATCAGTATCACCATCACCACCCGATCATCAGTATCACCATCACCACTCGATCATCAGTATCACCATCACCACCCGATCATCAGTATCACCATCACCACTCGATCATCAGTATCACCATCACCACCCGATCATCAGTATCACCATCACCACTCGATCATCCGTATCACCATCACCACTCGATCATCAGTATCACCATCACCACTCGATCATCAGTATCACCATCAAACCACCCGATCATCAGTATCACCATCACCACTCGATCATCAGTATCACCATCACCACTCGATCATCAGTATCACCATCACCACTCGATCATCAGTATCACCATCACCACTCGATCATCAGTATCACCATCACCACTCGATCATCAGTATCACCATCACCACTCGATCATCAGTATCACCATCACCACTCGATCATCCGTATCACCATCACCACCCGATCATCAGTATCACCATCACCACTCGATCATCCGTATCACCATCACCACTCGATCATCAGTATCACCATCAAACCACTCGATCATCAGTATCACCATCAAACCACTCGATCATCAGTATCACCATCAAACCACCCGATCATCCGTATCTGTAGTGTCTTAAGCAAACGTGGCACAATGGCATGATAAGGCGGGAGACATGATAAGGCGGGAGACCAGCAGAGGCCATCCAGACACATTCGACGCGACCGAGGAGTCGGCTACGCTGCTGCTGCCATCTGGACAGGCACGGACCGAGGAGTCGGCTACGCTGCTGCTGCCATCTGGACAGGCACGGACCGAGGAGTCGGCTACGCTGCTGCTGCCATCTGGACAGGCACGGACCGAGGAGTCGGCTACGCTGCTGCTGCCATCTGGACAGGCACGGCTGCACTAATGTAGATGGCAGCACCATACAGTAAACGGTGAAACGGAGTAACGGAGAAACGGAGAAAGGGGGAGAGAGAGGGAGAGGAAGAAGAAGAAGAAGAAGAGGAAAAGGAAGAGGGAGAGGGAGAGGGAGAGGGAGAGGGAGAGGGAGAGGGAGAGGGAGAGGGAGAGCGAGAGAGCGAGAGAGCGAGAGAGCGAGAGAGCGAAAGAGCGAAAGAGCGAAAGAGCGAAAGAGCGAAAGAGCGAAAGAGCGAAAGAGCGAAAGAGCGAAAGAGCGAAAGAGCGAAAGAGCGAAAGAGCGAAAGAGCGAAAGAGCGAAAGAGCGAAAGAGCGAAAGAGCGAAAGAGCGAAAGAGCGAAAGAGCGAAAGAGCGAAAGAGCGAAAGAGCGAAAGAGCGAAAGAGCGAAAGAGCGAAAGAGCGAAAGAGCGAAAGAGCGAAAGAGCGAAAGAGCGAAAGAGCGAAAGAGCGAAAGAGCGAAAGAGCGAAAGAGCGAAAGAGCGAAAGAGCGAAAGAGCGAAAGAGCGAAAGAGCGAAAGAGCGAAAGAGCGAAAGAGCGAAAGAGCGAAAGAGCGAAAGAGCGAAAGAGCGAAAGAGCGAAAGAGCGAAAGAGCGAAAGAGCGAAAGAGCGAAAGAGCGAAAGAGCGAAAGAGCGAAAGAGCGAAAGAGCGAAAGAGCGAAAGAGCGAAAGAGCGAGAGAGCGAGAGAGCGAGGGAGCGAGAGAGCGAGAGAGCGAGAGAGCGAGAGGGGAAAAAAAGGAAAAAGGGGAAAAGAGGAAAAGGAAAAGGAGGAAAAGGGGAAAAAAGAAAAGGGCCAAAGGGCGAAAGGGCGAAAGGCCGGAAGGGCGAAAGGCCTTAAGGGTGAAAGGCCGAAATGGCGAAATGGCAAAAGGGCGAAAGGGCGAAAGGGCGAAAGGGCGAAAGGGCGAAAGGGCGAAAGGGCGAAAGGGTGAAAGGGCGAAAGGGCGAAAGGGCGAAAGGGCGAAAGGGCGAAAGGGCGAAAGGGCGAAAGGGCGAAAGGGCGAAAGGGCGAAAGGGCGAAAGGGCGAAAGGGCGAAAGGGCGAAAGGCAAAAAGGCCAAAAGGGCGAAAGGGCGAAAGGGGAGAGATATGAGAAAGAGAAAATACAATTTAAATTAGGCAACTTGCTGTTAGGAAAACAGGTGTAGGTATAGCGTTAAATAGTGCTCAGTAATAGACCATCGTATATGGATTTGTGATACAATTTCAAATAATATTTTCCACCGGGATAATATATATTCCACCCAGTGATATCCATTTTGACGGCGTGGAAGCTCCGATGAACTCATCCAGGGGCGTCGCCGAGCATTTTTGAGTGGGGGTTCGGCTGAAATGACGAATAAAATGTACCCCCATTTGTTGGGTGTATTTAATTTAATAATAAAATGTACCCCCATTTGTTGGGTGTATTTAATTAAGAAATGCCTTTGCAGCATTTCTTCTTTGCAGCATTTCTTAATGTGGATTTTCATGTTATAGTAGGTACTTGTTATTTAGCGCCGCCAAGCGGCGCGATTGTTTACGGGTTTTCTTGATAAAACCCAGAAATATAGGCGGTGGGCCATGGATGGGATAAGAAGCTAAAAATGCTATACATTCAATTCAGCGTTAAGAGGAACCGAATACGATGACGATGGTTTCGTTATGATGATGGCCACCGATGTGACGCCGCGAAGTGGCGTGAAAATGTTAATTTTAGGTCGTGGAAAACTACATTTTAATATTTGAACCAGATCGTGAGTGGAGCCAAGCCTCAGGTAACCCCTTTTCCTGGTTACACATCTCGGTATGATTACAAATATTTAAATGAATGTAGTTTTTCATATACATTAGCCTCGGATAGTAAATCACGATGACCGGTGGCAGTCAGCGCTCAATAGTACATATGATAATAATAGCTGGATACATATGTACCGAACTGTAACAAACGACTGGTAACAGTGCAAATGGTTTGAAAGCAGCAAAGGGCAGAACGACTTTTCCGAGCATAAATAGTCCCTGTGGATCTGGAGAAGCCTGGGGCGAGATGGCTTTGGGAGATAGTCCTGGCCCGATCCCCACTATTAGCTCTTCGGTCCAGCAAGTTGGGGACCGCTGGAGCTGTCAGGGCCTCGGCTAAGGAATTCTCACGGGGGGGGGGGGCAATTAGAGAAGAAGCCAAATTGCTGCTAAAGCATATGGTGAAAAGGAATGTTTCACCTTTGTATTGGTTTTGAACTGAGATAGTCATTATCTTTGGCTGCTATTGAAATGTCGAAAATACTAAGGTCATTTTCCCCAAAACTTAGCTGTTTTTAAGCAATTTAATTTATAAGTTACAAAATGGGGTCTAGGCTAGTGCCGCCGCTGATTGGCTAACAGCCACATTTTAAACCAATCCCACTTTGTCAGCCAATCCGCGGTGCTCTATAGCTCAATAATGGCGTCATCATCCCCCCCAACAAAACAAAATGTATAAAGGTACGTGACTTTTCAAGAGCAAAACATATCACCATCGTTTTCAGCAGCATTTACTTCATATTTTCGACTACAACCAGCGTATATTTGACAAATTTCAGAAAGGTGAAACATTCCCTATAAGGGAATGTTTCACCTTTCTGAAAGTTGTCAAATATACGCTGGTTGTAGTCGAAAATATGAAGTAAGTGCTGCTGAAAACGATGGTGAAATTTTTTGCTTTTACATTTATATTTATATATTTATATATTTTTTTAATATTTATTTTATATTTATTTATATTTTTCTAAACATTCCCTTTAAGGGAATGTTTCACCTTTCTGAAAGTTGTCAAATATACGCTGATTGTAGTCGAAAATATGAAGTAAGTGCTGCTGAAAACGATGGTGATATTTTTCTCTCTCGAAAAGTCACTTAACTTTATACAAATTAAGGTTTTGAATTTGGGATGATGACGTTATAATTGCGCTATAGACCGCCGCTGATTGGCTGACAAAGTGGGATTGGCTAACAAAGTGGCTGTCAGCCAATCAGCGGCGGCACTAGCCTAGACCCTATTTTGCAAATGGGAAATTAAATTGCTTAAAAACGGTTAAGTTTTGGGGAAAATGACCTTAGTATTTTCGACATTTCAATAACGGCCAAAGATAATGGCTATCTCAGTTCAAAACAAATACAAAGGTGAAAAATTCCCTTTAAGCGTGCCTATACATAGGTACTGATACATTTTAAGTGTGATAATTACAAACGTAAGTGTAAAATATAAATACAATAGTAGTATAATACAATAATGAAGCTGAATAAAAATTATAAATATAAACACGCCATCATCGAAGGTCCACACCTGCGATGTCACTTTAAAAAAGAAACGATTGGTGGACCGAACAGGAACGAAGCGAAGAGGTCCACCAGCGCCATAGGTTTACCAATACACCTAAATGGGTCGAAAATTAACACATTTCCTGAAGGAAGATCTAAGCAGGTTATACAAGGGATCATTTGTTTTAAAGCAGTTCTTAACCCGTGCCCTGCCGGTGCTCGGCGCCAGCTTAGTCGTGCCAGGGGAGGCATCTGACCCCCCCCCCCCGAACTCTGCTCCAATGGAGATGTAAAAAATACCGTTAGATAGCTGGGGCATTCTCCACGACATTTCGACAATTTTTTCCCATAAATTTTAACCCTCATCTCTCATTTTGTATTAAATATTGGTCTATAGGGTTATATTGGATCCTGAAAGGGAGTATGCCTACTCACAACGCTTATTTGGGGTTATTGACACTGGTCTATAGAACATAATTTTCTGAATTGACCCATGACATCGTTTCTCTAGATTCGTCCTAGTTGCTGAGATATTCCAAAGACTCCAGGAATTTGCTGGGAGGAAACAATTATCGGGTAGACTCCAGAGGGCTTCCACTACTAGAAGCACTGCAACTATCGATTAAACTGCTAGCATATTGTTAGCGCCGGCCAATAGCAATTCAACAAAACAGTTCGTGCACGCTGATAGCAGCAGCCGAACAGAAACTGGACGGCCATCATGTTTTTCGATGATGGCCGTTTCGATGATGGCCGATGGCCATTTTTTGAAGAAGATATCAATTTAGAGCTACGAAACTTGCACATAATAAAGTTGACAGTGCCAAGAACGTGCTGTGCAAAACTTGTCTCTCTATCTTGCATGATGTGACCGTAATTGTATTGTATTATGTGCTCCGTTTTACATAACATCACCATAGTGGCGATCGTTTTATAGATATCGAGAAGAAAAAATAAGCAAAAAAACAATATAAGTGCAAATTCAACAAAAGGGGCTCCAGATGTGAATTTCATCATATACAACAATCCAACCAATAGCTACCTATTGTATGAAAAATATTTTTGACATTCCAAAACAGTAGGCACACTCCCTTGAATTCAGCTGTGGCAATATTAGCTCGATCTGACCTCAGATTTCCGAGTTATAGCCTCGGGAATTTTGGCAAGGTCACGCTGCAGAGGTATGTGTGGAGGCCAAAATAACGCTTTCAACTTAAAAGGTCCTGAATCCTGTCATTGGTCCTGAATAATATTGTATCCAATATGCATTGACTTAACTAAATATAAAAAATAATTATATTCCTGAATTTGCAATGAAACAGAGATTCAATTTCTGTTTTTTCTTCTTCTCGTGACCTTGAATGACCTTGAAACCGTGACCTCGTGACCTTGTTTTCGTTGACCACGTGTGACCCCGGGTACACCTCTGATTTCAATTTTTCACATCGCAAAATACTTGTCAATATATTGCCTAACAACGCAAACAAATATAAAAAGGTGCGTTTTCCCTCTAATTTCCATATTTTCCGCCAATATGCGTGCGTTTTCGAATTACCCCCAAGGGGGAGGGGTAACGGGCGGATATCTCAGCTACCATTGCAGCTAGAGACCCTATTTTTGGTATACACATTGTCAGAGTCACTAGTAACACCACGCAGCCATCCGGCGTGGTCCAAAACGGATCGAAAGGTGAAGACCCCACCCAAATCGGTCCCATAGGTTCGGAGCATGACGTCGGGAGCGATTTTTTGCTGTTTTGGTCCAATTTAGTACACTTCGATTGAACCAAAGTGGATAAAACTAAAAACAACAACGTTTAGACCAAGCCAGATCGAATGGTGAAGACTCCGTTCAAATCGGTCCTATTGGTTCGGAGAATGACGTCGTCCGCAACGTTTTTTGCCAGTTTTTGGTACCAAAATGGAATTTTGGTTCACTTAGATTGAACCAAAGTGGATAAAACTCAATATGGGACCGTTTTAGAACACGTCGGATCGCATGATGAAAACTCCGCCCAAATCGGTCCCATAGGTTCGGAGTATGACGTCGTCTGCAACTATATTTGACGGTTTTGGTCCAATTTGGTCCACTTAATGGGAAATAATGACCTTTTCCCACAAAAATGGAGTTAGAACTTGAAATCGCCAGACGAGACCAAAATATATTGTAAATTCATCACATTTTGCATGGAAACTTTCCTATCGAAAGATATTTCAATTTATAGTTGATAAGCGTTCCACACTTTTAACGATCGGTACTTGCAAGTATTTTTGGTCCTCATCAAACTGCGGGCTTTTCCCGTATTGCTTTTTTACGCAATGGAGTGGAAAATATATTGTGCGTTCTGCTTGTGATTATATGCCCGGCTAAAACTAACAGCGAATGGAAAAAGTGGCAATAAAATCGGAAGCTCATCGTTGCACATTAACGGCGGCATAGTTAGTGGTTACGACCCTCAATTTTTGCAAATCGATTCATTTGTTTTCAACATTAGGAGTTTTGTATAATTTGTATGTGGCTGTATATAACACTATGCTTTATATTATCATGAAAAATAATATTTTTCCCAAAAAAACTAACAAACAATAACCCAAAACTGGCAATTAAATCGGAAGCTCATCGATGCACATCGACGACGACCTATTTAGCGTCGGCGATTTGTTTACAAAGTCATTGTCCTGCTTCTCGGCGCACTTAACCATTGTGGCGAGTTGCTCCTGATTAGTATACCCAAGTCCCGTAGCAGGCTTTGTTAATGACGTCACTGGTGCCATTCTTGTGTAGCATTGCAAAATATATCTGATTTTGAGTTGAAAGCTAATTAAAGACTTATTCAAATTATTGTTTTTAAGTTTGAATTTCTTGTTAATCATTATTTAAGGTGTTTTATCACTATATTTCCTAGTAGTTGACACTTCAGAAACTTATGACGTTGATACTTCAGAAACTTATGACGTATAGTGTATCCAATATGCATTTTCCTCGCCTTTTGCTATTGTGGCGCAGTGCCGAGTGCTTTGCGAATACTTGCTTGCCTGGGGTTCAAATCATTCCGCCCTTATTTCATTCGAGTTGGTATAGTTTGCATGTTGTTGTTGTTCATGACTTATAGTGATAGTCAGTCATGCATCACGGATGCTTCACGGATTGCCTCACGGATCAGTTTGATCGGAAACGTCACAGAGCCTCCAAAAATTCCGCACTCGATGTAAACAATGGTAGGGAAGGACAAATTTGTCAATGACCTTCATGAAGTACACAAGGTACTTGTTTTGTATTTTTTCCAAACTTACAACTTTGAATTTGGGAATATTTTTATTTAACTTTTTATTTAATTCTTAAATTTAAATAAAATAATTGTAAAATCATAGCGGAAGCCTAAGAAATTGTTGCTAACAAAATCAAAAGGTCATTATTTCCTTTTAAATGAGACTAAAATAAATCAAACTCAACACCGCACAGTCTTAGACCACGCCGGATCGAATGGTGAAGACCCCGCCTAGATCGGTCTCATAGTTTTGGAGTATGACGTTTTTGGTACGATTTTTGGCGGTTTTTGTCCAATTTAGCCCACTTAGATTAGACCAAAGTGGATAAAACTCAAAATAGCACTGTGTTTTACCACGCTGGATCGAATGGTGCAAACCCCACCCAAATTGGTTTCATAGGTTCGCAGATATTCGCCCGTTACCCCTCCCCTTGGGGGGTAATTCGAAAATACGCACGTATATCGACGGAAAATATGGGAATTTGAGGAAAAGCGCACCTTTTTTATTTTGTTTTCGTTGTTAGGCTGTTGTTTGCGTCATTGATGAGTATTTTGCAAAGTAAAAAATTGAAATCAGAGGTGTACCTGGGGTCATACGAGGTCAACCGGAAAAAGGTCACGAGGTCACGGTTTCAATTCAAGGTCACGTACAAAAAAAAACAGAAATAGAATCTCTGTTTCATTGCGAATTCATCCATATAATTACTATTGATATTTAGTTAAGTCAAATGCGTTAGTTTGGCCTCCAAGCATACCTCTGCAGTGTGACCTTGCCAAAATGCCAGAGGCTATAATTCCAAAAATGCAAAAACCTGAGATCAGATCGAGCTAATATTGCTGCTGAATTCAGGACCCGAGATGGGTTATCTCGGGTCCTGAATACTATTGTATCCAATATGCATTTCCAACATGCAATATGCATATTATTCAAGCATAGACCAATTTTGAACAAAAAGTGAGATGAGGGTGATTTCGACTTGTCGAAATGTCGTGGAATGCCCCAGCTCGTCTAAATTCATGTCGAAATTATTTCTGTTATTTTTGGTTCAGGTCAATATTGAGGTCACTACCAGCGGTCATCGATTGTGTATTGTGTATTATCAGCAAAACAACCACACGCCCAGAGCCCACTTATGGGCTCTGGGCCTGTGGGTGCACACATCACATCACATCACATCAAAGGTCAACATTGCAAGTTTTAGCAATTGGCTCCAGAAACCACCAAAATGTTTCAGCTACTGCAATAGCTAGGAAGAGGAACAAGCTGTAAATAAAAGGAAAGTTATCCAAGTTGTCATTGCTTGGGCGTACTCCATTTTTAGATCAGCGATAACACAGTAATGCAGGAACGTGCGGGTGGGGGGCATACTTGCATTCAATGCCCCCCCCCCATGTTCCTGTGGGATGGGAGATTTGCCCCTAATGCGCCCCCCCCCCCCCATGTTCCTGTGGGATGGGGGATTTGCCCCTAATGCGCCCCCCCCCATGTTCCTGTGGGATGGGGGATTTGCCCCTAATGCGCCCCCCCATGTTCCTGTGGGATGGGGATTTGCCCCAAATGCGCCCCCCCCCCATAGATCCGCCAGTGGCCATGGTCACGAGTTGCGGCAAGGTTGTCGTGGACAAATTGCAGTGTCGCGCCAAAATAACTAATTATTGTAACACACCCAAACCATTTTGACAGTGCTATAATTTGGGGGCGCCCTCCATGGGTTTGAGGGCGCGCTCCATGGGTTTGTGGGCGCCATTTATGAGTTTGGGGCGCCCTCCTCAGATTCGTGGTGCACTTCATGGCGTTTGAGGGCGCACTTCCGAGTTTCGGGACACCCTTCCGAAGTTTTGGGTTCTGTCCGGGCATCGGGGCTCCCTCCCCGGAATTGGGAGCGCCCTCTAAGGGATTGGGGGCGCCCTCTATGGATTTTTGGGCGCCCTCCACAGATTCGGTGTACATGCCTAATCGCGTTCGAGGGCATCCTTCCGAAGTTGTCAAGTTCTGTGTGCTTTTTGGGCATCGGGGCGCACTCCCCGGAATCGGGGGCGCCCTCCATAGTTTTGGGGGCGCCTTCTATGGGTTTGAGGGCGCCCTCCATGGGGTTGGCACCCACCATGGGTTTGGGGGCGCCCTCCATGGGTTTGAGGGAGCCTGCGGCGCCCATATTGCGCCTTCGGCGCAAAACTAGTGCCCCTGCGCATTCGGCGCAGGGGCGCCAATTTCCATTCAGGTGGGCTGCCAGCCCCGTTGTGGGCTGCCAGACCCAGGTGCCCCCCCCCCCCCCCTCCTGGATCCGCCCGTGGTCTGACTGATTATCCGTGGACCGTCTGGAGCCCATGTCTATCACCACTAGGCTACTGGTTTTGTTGTCAGTGACCCTGGCGGAGATAAAGACATCATGTTATGTCTGGACCGGCTGCAGGCTGTACAGGAGCTGGCTGACACCATAGACCCCGAAGAAACGATCCGGGCCATATGTCATCTCCATTGCAATGCCCGTAAAGTGCATTGAACTTTGGCATGCTGCCGTGGAGCCGTTTTCTTAGAGGGAGAATCTCATCACACAGATGCAAATGTCCAGATATTCAACTTCGATTTCACCCCAAATTTTTGAATTTGAAGAGCATCCATGCCTACTGCTATTTGGAATATGGCGTATTTTTCCGTCGGGCGGGCGCGAGTGTGGTAGTCTGTCATCTTCACCTCTCATCTTTCACTGGCTGTGTGAAGGCTATGTCACGTGTTGGAAATCAAAATGTCCAACAATTTCCAACAATACTTGTAAATTTGCACATGCTCCGACTATGTTTACTACTTGTACTTTCGATTTTAAAACTGACATTCATTATGAAACACCCTGTATGTTCCTAAAACCAACGAATTCATCAGAAGCTTTGTTTTCCACGGATCACCGTGGCTGAAGCCTTGTGTGTCAGATGCCTGCTCTAAGGCCAGGAACAAGAGAGAGAACCAGAACGGCAACACAGTTGTTTTGGCTGCGAAATCCCCCAAAAGTCTCAAACAATAAAACAAACTCATCGGATTTCGCTTCTTTGTGGATGAATGGGCATTTAATAAGCTTTCTTTCGTAAAGGTTTCTTGGCTTTTCAATGAGAAAATGCGTCATTTTTTTCTGATTTCAGGCGGTTTGGGGACTTTGGCATTTTGGCCCCGTTGGATCCGCCATTGGCCAGTAAACATTGAGGGAGCCGAAAGCATCTTTGGGGGGTCAAACTCAACATATGGGGGCCGAGGGCCACCCCAAACGTATATACATCGACACCTGTGCTCCACGCCAATTTCGAACCGACGCGACGAGGGACGGGTATCCGTCCTCAATATCTCAACGCTACGCTAGGTAGTTGTAAACGATGTTTTATTGGTTTTAAGTTGAAAGCATGCATCAGTGACGCTTTTATATATTTTACAGACCGTACATGCCTAATCGCGTAATTCGTAGGTAATCGTATGTTACCTACGAATTTTGCCCCCACTAGGGGGAAAAATTTGGTTACTGGGGAGGCAGCTATAGCAGTCAATGCAATGGGGGGCATTTGCCCCCCCCCCTCCCGTTAACATGCTATTCGAGGCCATGCCGTAAAGTAAAAAACAACGTCGGGTGCCTGAAGGAATTTGTAAAGGCTTTCTATAAGTGATGCATCATTTATAGTATTCTAGTGCCCGCTCGTGTCGAATTAACTCAGTTTTACGGGGGGGGTCCACTAGGGGGGGGGGGATTCCCTCCACGGAGGAGGGGAAGGGGGGCAATTGCCCCGTCCCCCAGTTAAAGGAAATAGTTCACCTTCAACATTAGTTTTAAACTGAGATAGCAGTTTTGTAGCCCGTGTTGGGAAACCCCTATCTGCAAGTTTTCTTGACTGAAAAGACTCTCCAGCCGAATAATTTTTTTTTTGACGAAGGAATGCGGTGCTGGCGAAAGAATGTTGTACTGGTTCTAGCCCGGGCAGAGGCTATACCATCAGCCAATCAGCTTGCAGCTAGTGCTAGCAAGCAAACACCGGCCGCCGGTTGGCACATCTCCAATGCGAGTCTATCCTTACGCGACTACTTTAAAATCTGATTGGCTGAACCATTGTTTACATTCGCGTGACGTCAGGACTCTGACTCAGAGAGTATGCATATAGTTTTGATACACAATACAAATTTACGGCCTTCTGTCCTGAACCGGCGCGATATAAGGCCATTTTTGACAATATTAAAAGAAATTGTATTAAAAATATAATCAAATCATGTTTGGTAAAACAATTCCAAGGTGAACTATTTCCTTTAACATGTTATCCGAGGCCCTGCTGGAGCAGCTTCCGGGTGCCGATGTCCGCGTCTTTGCGTTCGCGTCGCCTTGATCGGAACTCGGCAGACTAGCTAAACATGTAGCCCGCTTGAAAGTTAATATTTTATGAAGGGAGTGGGCCCTGGTGGAATTCATTTGCCCATTTTACAAATTTGTATAAGCAATTGCGAAACTTGTGTCATGCCGCGAAGCGGCGCGAAATTTCCACTTTTGTACTGTGGATAGCTGCATTTTGACTGCTGCAAAGGCAATTTTAACGATAAATTGTTACTTTCCACGCAAAAAGTGTGTGTGTGTGTGTGGGGAGGGAGGGGGGGGGGAGATCCGGTTCCCCGACCCCCCCCTTCGGCGATGCCCTGCATGTTACGGATGAAATTTCCTTCGTTTTCACTTCGGAGCAGCGGTGTGTCGAAGGGAAAACGAAGGACATTTCATCTGTAACTGACTGAGCCCACTTCCACGTCGTATTGTTCATATTCCAATCTTGATTTTAATAGGAATTACATGATAACTGGAATTAGCTTTCGCCATGAGAAGGTGTGTGTGGGGGGAGGGGGAGCCGGCCGCCATAAAAAGTGTGTGTGTGTGGGGGGGGGGGGCGACCCCCCCCCCCCCCCCTCCCTCCCCGTCGGCGACGCCCCTGAACTGATCGTCCCCAGCGTTACCATACGCACAACACAGGACTACCGAACCTTATCATAACAGCCTGTATCGGGCCTGGGTTCACCGGGTCCACTGATAGCGCGGAGAGTAGACCCGTCTCTCCGCCCAGGCAGGAGACTCGCCGGCTGTCTGGTGGCCGGTGGTCATAGGTCACGGGGTGTCAGGTCCCCTGGCGGCGCTCTCGCTGCTCCGGCTACAGTGGTGCTGGTGCTGCTGGTGCTGCTGGTGGTGGTGCTGGAAGTGGCGGTTGTGATTTGATAAGAGGCATATCCTGGCTTCAGTGCACGGCGTCAAGGCTCATTGGAATTACCCATTTACCCATTACCCATTTACCCATTTACCCATTTACCCATTTACCCATTTACCCATTTACCAATTTATACATTACCAATTACCCATTACTCATTACCCATTACCCATTACCCATTACCCATTACCCATTACCCATTACCCATTACACATTTACCCATTTACCCATTTACCCATTACCCATTACCCATTACCCATTACCCATTACCCATACCCATCGTACATCTGGGCAAGCCGGCTTCGTTAAGAAAGGCAAAGTCGTCAGCTTCATTATCTCTGAAGGGTGTGCTCGGTGTGCTCCCACTGCTATAAGGAAGGCGGTGTTGCCGTTACCAGCATCTGTGGAACATCACTGAAGCAGCTGAAGTCGGTGTAACAGAAACTCTGGACCATATAGGTGGGCCGAGTCGGCTCCTCTGACCTGCTGTCAAAACAGCTGACCTGCCAGCTGACCTAACATCTGACCTTGACCCGACACCGGGCACAGGTCACCATGCCGCCCTTAACCCTGCTAGCCGCCGCCGGAGTCGTCCTCTCCCTCTGGCTCATCCTCTACTTCTACCCCGTGCAGGTGCTACTGGCTGGCGTGATGGTCCTGGTCACTCTGGTCCTCCTCCTGCCGCCCCCTCCCCGGATGTACTCCGTCTACTCCCAGCCGGGCCGGCTCTACCCGCTTAAGTTTCTCGCCTTCCGCCTCCTCCTCTGGCTGCGGAGGGTTCGCGCTGGACGGCAGACCAGCCGCGCAGGGGCCGGGTACGGTGTCAGATCCTTCGCCTCCGTGCAGGAGATGGAACGGGTGCAGCCGCTGGCGGACCACCCTCTCGCCCTGGACTCTGTCTGGGTGCAGGGTGTGTCGCGTGACGGCACCTGGCTGGTGGCAGGAGCAGCCCGCCGGCCTCAAGGTCTCCTCGACGCCGTCCTGCTGGTCGGAGTTCCTGGCGTTGGGACGCTGAAGCTCCCGCAGCACCCCGACACGGGCGTCCCCGGAGGCGATGGCGAGTTCGCCGGGGTTGGACTCAGCATCCGCCCCGAGCTGCCGATGAGACGCTGGAGGGTCGAGTACGCCGGGCAACTGCGGGTGCACCAGACCGACGAGCTCGTCGACGTCAAGCTCGACCTCAGTTACACCTCGGCGATGCCGTTCTTTGACTACGACACCGACATGAGTCCGTTGACGGTGTCTCGCGCGATGGCCCGCGAGCCGTGGAGTCGGGAGTTCTTCAGGCGGCTGCGGGACGCGCATCAGACCCACTACGAGCAGCTGGGGACGTCACGCGGCACGGTGACGGTGCAGGGGAAGGAGTATCAGCTGGCTGTGGACGGGATGCGGGACCACAGCTACGCAGGACAGCGGGACTGGACGCTGCTTCATAGATACGCCCTGCACACCATCATCACTGAAGAGGGCACCAAGGCGCAGGTCAGTCAGTTAGTGTCATTACCGAGCGGAACGAGGCCTTCCGTCAACTAGAGAGGGAAATATGCTTATGAGCGGCCCGACCGTAGCCATGGTGTTGACAGGCTTTTCACTTCTTTGCAGCTTCTCAAGCGCTGTGAGTGCAAATGTGCACACAAACCGTTCATGTCGTACAAGTACCGTATTCATGTTTTTAATTTCTGCGTTGTCGGGCTTAGGAGCAGTGCGCGCCAACGCATCTTCCTGGTGCGGTGGTTGCTGCCACTACCCGCCGGCCGCGCGCTCGGCCGGACCGCGCCGGCCCACACAGTCACGTGACCGCCTGCGGCCGGATAAAGACGAGTCACGTGACCGCCTGCGGCCGGATAAAGACGAGTCACGTGACCGCCTGCGGCCGGATAAAGACGAGTCACGTGACCGCCTGCGGCCGGATAAAGACGAGTCACGTGACCGCCTGCGGCCGGATAAAGACGAGTCACGTGACCGCCTGCGGCCGGATAAAGACGAGTCACGTGACCGCCTGCGGCCGGATAAAGACGAGTCACATGACCGCCTGCGGCCGGATAAAGACGGAGACCCTGGTCGCCGCTCCTCGTCGTATGATCTGTTTTACTCAAAGCAAAGCTGTTAAACGCTCTTTCACATTGGGAAAGAAAGCTTAACAACCGTCCGCTGGGTTCCCGACCCAATAAGGGCGTTTTACATACTGGCTTGATTTGTTACACCATTTTGTTTCCAGCATTTCTTATATTTTCACATGATGCCTTTTTAATTTACGCGTTGCTGGATTTCCTTCCTTTGCATTGAACAGCACTGCTGTTTGTTTAATTTTCCGCCCCACTTCACCTGGCTATGTCGGCAGATCGGCATCGTGTCCCAGCCGTACAACTTCTCACGGATCGAGCTGGGCTACGTCCATACCCCGGGCGCTGTGCATCCGCTCGAGTGGTGTGACCTCGAGCTGGGGTACCTCGGCGAGCAGGGCGGCGACCCCACCGACTACGGCTTCAGCTTCGGCGCCGGCGGCAGAACCTACCACGTGCTGGTGAAGGTGCTGGAGACGCAGACGCTCTACTGCGGCAGGAGCTGGGAGGCGAGACTGCTGGAGAGGCCCTGTCGCTACCGGGTCAATGACGTTGCCGGCTGGGGCATGTCCGAGTGGTACTATCACCATGACGGCGGCCGGCCGTCCGAACATCCAGTGGCGAAGGGCCTGCAGGAGGTGGATGGGGAGGAGGGAGGGATACTGCGAGAATAGAAGTGAACTGCCATGGTAGCTGATAACTCACTTGTTCTCAATGGCTGCAGTGAGATCCACTGACACGGGTGACGCCGCAGCAAGCGAGAGGCCATGGTGTGCGATGTGTGCTGCCATACTGTGACACTGTGTGCTGCCATACTATGCCAATTTGTGTTGCCATACTGTGACACTGTGTGCTGCCATACTATGCCAATTTGTGCTGCCATGCTGTGACACTGTGTGCTGCCATACTGTGCCAATTTGTGCTGCCATACTGTGACACCGTGTGCTGCCATATTATGCCAATTTGTGCTGCCATACTGTGACACCGTGTGCTGCCATACTATGCCAATTTGTGCTGCCATACTGTGACACCGTGTGCTGCCATACTATGCCAATTTGTGCTGCCATACTGTGCCACTGTGTGCTGCCTTACTATGCCAATGTGTGCTGCCATACTGTGACACCGTGTGCTGCCATACTGTGCCAATTTGTGCTGCCATACTGTGACACCGTGTGTTGCCACACAGTGTCACTGTGTGCTGCCATACTGTGTTACTGTGCTACCATACTGTGACACTGTGTGCTGCCATATTATGCAAATGTGTGCTGCCATACTATTCCACTGTGTGCTGCCATACTGTGACACCGTGTGCTGCCATACTGTGCCGTCATGTTTTGTAGCATACTGTGACGTCAGGCATTATGACATATACTGTGACGTCAGGCATTATGACATATACTGTGACGCCAGGCATTATGACATATACTGTGACGTCAGGCATTATGACATATACTGTGACGTCAGGCATTATGACATATACTGTGACGCCAGACAATATGACATATACTGTGACGTCAGGCATTATGACATATACTGTGACGCCAGACAATATGACATATACTGTGACGCCAGGCATTATGACATATACTGTGACGCCAGACAATATGACATATACTGTGACGTCAGGCATTATGACATATACTGTGACGCCAGACAATATGACATATACTGTGACGCCAGGCATTATGACATATACTGTGACGTCAGGCATTATGACATATACTGTGACGCCGGATGCAGACAGACGTTTGTTGTAAATAGAGGCGTGAAGAGAATCAAGCTCTTTATGCTATTTTAACAAACGATAAGCTATGTTACATGTTACAATGTTGGAAGGTGTGACAAATATGAGCGAATGACTTTAGTCTTGTTTACATGCGTATATATTATTTACATTGTGAAATAAGCTACGAATAAATAGTGCGGTGAGGAGTCCTTTAAAAATACACAGTGGAATTAACAGCCTAGCTAAATTTGTCATTATTAGGGCAGTTGGAAGCTTGTTTTAACCCTCGCCCTACGGAGGGTCCTAAAAGGACCCCCCCCCCCCCCCCCCCCCCCCCTGAGGTTTTATTGAATAACATTTTACACATGCGGCGCTGAAATTTTGCTGAAATTTTCAGCAGCTGAGTTTACAATAATTATACGTATGCGTATCCTATACAAATGTTAAGTGTATACGACTTCTTTTAGATCGTGACCTATAACCTTTTGGTCAAGGGCATGTCAGAACCCAAAGGGCCATTGACCTGACCCCAAAGGTCACCAGTTAACCGAGATGCTCAAAATGGGATGCCTTTGGATTTTCCTTATGACAGGCATCACGCTACATTTTACGGTGTCTCTCTATCTCTCCGTTCGGAAGTTATACTAAACGCCCTGTACAATCACTATTCTCTACTGCTTTACCACTGATGACCCCCTCCCCCCCCCCCCACCCTGGATCCGCCAATGCAAGTTGGGCACCGCTGGAGCAGCTTTTAGGTGCAGATGTCCGCATCTTTGCGGTCGCATCGCCTTCTTAAGAACTCGGCAGACTAGCTAAACATGTATCACGCTTGAAAATTAAAATTGTATTAAAGGAGTGGGTCCTGGAGCCAGCAATTGGGTAGAAGCCACGTAGGATGCACAGGCCGAAGAAGGCGCACATTTCTGTGGGAGTGACATCTTGAAGCCTGTGCGCCGTCTTCTCAGTGGTGGTGCTGCTGCAGTGGTGGTGCTGGTGGGCCTCTTCACTGGCGGCCGCAAGGGGGGGGGGGGGGGGAGAGAGGGGCACAGGGGCCATGCCCCCCCCCCCCCCCCCCTTGGCATTCAAAGGGGGGTCCAACGTATCTTTCCCCCCTCTTTGCTCGATGAATCGTAACCGTAAAAATTACCTTTGCTGCTGTCATAATCCAGTTATCCACAATACAAAAACTAGAAGATGTCGCGCCGCTTCGCGGCATGACACAAGTTTCGCCATTGCTTATACAAATTTGGAAAATAGGTAGCCTCCCCTGTGTAAAATACAGTAGCCTCCCCTGTGTCCCACCCTGGCACCGCCCCTGTGCCCCACCCTGGCACCGCCCCTGTGCCCCACCCTGGCCCACCTCTGCTGTAATAGTGTCCGTGCAGAGGCGCGCGGGGGGGGGGGGGTCCGTCACAGGTTTGTGGGGGTTGGGTCGCGGCGGCGGCGGCGGTCCGCCGGCTCGGGGCAGCTTGACGCACGGTTCAATGATCGAGTGGGCCGGGCGGCACTGTCAGCTTCTTGCAGAGCTGTGGGCTGGGAGCTCGGGAGCCGCCGCGAGCTGTCGCGAGCCACGGCAGCTGGAAGCCGCAGTTGTGAGCCAGGAACGCAGAGCTGTCGCGAGACGAGAGCTGGAAGCCGCAGTTGTGAGCCAGGAACGCAGAGCTGTCGCGAGACGAGAGCTGGAAGCCGCAGTTGTGAGCCAGGGACGCAGAGCTGGCCACAGCTACGGAAGCTGGACGCCGCAGTTGTGAGCCAGGAACGCAGAACTGGCCACAGCTACGGCAGCTGATTATATAGCAGGTCAGTCGCTGGGACAAAAATACTATGTATTATTGCAAGCGTTCATTGTGTTGCTTTGAAAGTACATATTGCATGTTGTATCATTTTATTTCGGTTTCATACTAAAAAAAAATGGTCGGCATTATACGTTTTCCTTTTTTTAGGTTGCTCAAGCTATCGCAAAC